>JAAAKG020109142.1:0-15539 GCA_010014905.2 Druon quercuslanigerum | reverse complement strand
TTTTTATTTTGATGTCATTTCGTTAAGAAAGTCGTAGGTTGAGATATAAGTCAAAAGGAGATAGTGATAGGTCCCCCATACCCTCCGCACTTGACCAACCAAGACTCTGGTAAGTAGAGGTGATGGGACGCTCGTGCCGGAGCTCATTAAAGGAATCGGAGACCCGGGGACGAATTCTAGGGTGTTTCTGACCGCGGGAACGAACTCGTGTGCAGCCCATGAGGCAGGTGTGGGGGCTGGCAAAGAGGTTGTTTGCAGATAATTTGATAAGGAGAATGGAATTCTTTGATTCGCTAGTGATAAATGTCTTGTTTTACGGAGTAGAGGTGTGGGGCTGGAAGGTAAGTGAAGAGGTAAATATGATAAAGGAGAGGTATGTAAAGTGGACACTGGGATTGAAAAGAAACACACCGAACTATATTAGCAGGAGTGAAACAGGTAGAACGAGTTCAGGAATTATAACTTGGAGCCGAGCGTGTAAATATGAGGAGAAATGTTTAGAAGAGGGCGGAAGTAAGCTGGTTAGGGAGTGTTGGTGAAAGAAGAAGAGACGTAGGTTTGGGAAGGTGGGGGTTAAAAGGGAAAGGTATTTTAGAACGAATGGATTGCAGATTGATGAAGTGAGAAGGGTGCATGATGAAGGAAGCAGAGTATATGATTTGATTGAAAGAAACAGAATGGAGAGTGAGAGAAGAGAGCAGGGGAGAAAAAAGTAAGAGAATGAAGGTTTAGCCGGAACTATGTGTGAATTATGCCAATAGATAGAGCGCATTATTCACGTTGAAAAGGAGAGCAAGGTAGTCAGGAACTTATAGCGAGAATGAGATGCGGGTACAGGGAGGGTTCTGCCTTTCTAGAGAAGTGGGGCACTGGTTGGAGGAGTGTGAAGAGGTAAAAAGGAGTCAGATAAGCATGGAGGTATTGTTGCATGTGGGGGGGGGGGCTAAAGGGGAGTTACATAGGTGAAGGAGGTATTGGCTAAGATGGCGAAGAAGAGAAGGAAGGAGGAAGAGGAATGGAGAAGAAAATATTGTGAATAGGAGAGGAAGTAGGTGTAAGAAACTTGTACATATTGTATATAGTAGATAAGTATTAGGCATTAGCAAGAAGAAAGAAAGTAGCGACATGCGTGCCAGGCGAGGAAGACAAGGTCATAAAAGCGAGCGGCTTAGAGATAATGTGTGGAAGGATGTTTGTTTTTAGGAGGTAGTTCTAAGGAAATTCTGTAAAAGTGGAAGTGTAATCTAGTCAATTTTTTTAGGCCAGCAGGCTGAAAATTCAACGTTTATCAATCTATTACTAATTGAAGTAGTCAGTCTTACTTATAAATCAGAAATCTTTGAAATGAAATGAATCGAGTTAAGTACAATTAGGTACAATTAAATTAGCATTTTTACTTATTAAAATCAGTGCCATTTAATATCTTAAAAGGAGAAATACCTGCATGAACCATCAAAGATCAATTTACCCTGATGTAGAGTGTAATAGCGTTAAAAATTTCTATTAAATGAAGAAGCTCGAATGTAAGTAAAAAATACTTATTTCAAGGGGCATATGGAATTTTCAAAATCAAACCTAAGTCACCTATTTTTTTCCTATCCGCGAAGTATGTAAATTCATATGGAGACCCACGATTAAAAATAGTTGCAAAACGATTCGAGAATTCATAGTGAACTTCTACAGGGATTCCACGTCGATTTAACGTGAATTTCGACTCATTATTTTTACCTGGACAACCTATCAGCATAATGAGGTTTTATTATTCAGATGCAATCTTCAATGTTTTTGTCAGGTTATAAACTTTCATTATAATTAAATAATTCATCAATTTTATCGATTTCTCTACCCAAGAAGAAAGAACTAATTGGAAAGACGACTTCGTGAATTGCGCATCTGTTATTTGAAGGTTTAGAAAGTTAAAACTGCATCTCTTTGCGAGTACATTTTTTCGCAAGCAGCTTTTAATCGGCCAGGTGCTGCAATAAAAACTTCAATCAAGGTCATGTTAAATCTTTTTCCTTCTTCTTGATTGAGATCGACTTTTTTAAGGTTAAGCTGCCATATTTCACTGAATGTTTTAAATTGATAGATTATCAAAAGATTTACAGAAATCATGCGCAGGGCTACTAGATTCCTTTTGCTATTTCATGTATAGACTAGAAGTTTTTATAAAACGAATTGGCGACAAAATGGAATCCCTAGCGTTAGAGTGAACGGAAAGGATACTCTACAGTGTATCTTTATAGTATCCACATAGTATCCCATCCGTATCGTGCAACAAAAACTCAAAAAAGCAGCAAGACAAACTTTTAAATTGGTGAACTCCGGATTCTACGTTAAAATTCCCATTATAAGGTGACGGAGTAATCGCCATTGTTTTTTTTGCAACGGTAAAAAGTTTAAGAAATGTAAGTCCTGTAACGCCTGTTGATTGCTACACTTTAAACACATAATCTGTAAGTAGCATTCAACAGGCGTTATAGGTCTTATATATTTTTTAACTTTTTACCTTTGCAAAAAAAAACTATTGCGATTACTCCGCAACCTTCTAATGGGATTTTTAACGTAGACTCAAAGTTTCCACAATTTAGTTGTGACATGAATGGGTTTTCCTTTCCTGGGCTAAACTCCTGAAATACTAAAGACGACGAAGATGACGAAGCTAATTTCGGTCATTTCGGACTCTCGGCCTTGATATTTGTCTACGCTAACTTAGACAGAAATCTGCCGAAAAAGACGTTAACTTATTTCAACTAAGGGACATCTATGTAATTAAGTAAATGATTACCATGACAATTAACGGCAAAATAACTGGATAATTCTCTGCTAAACTGCGACAAATACACGTATTGATAACATTTTGCGCAAAAAAGTTTTTAGCGCATTTAAAATTTAAAAATTTTATTTTAGTGGCTATTACCGCTATGAAAATTCTAGATTATCGGAAAATAAAATGCAACTCGTTCGCGTCTCGCAAAGTACATGCATATAACATAGTTATTGGTAGCGTACTAAATTGGCATTTTAATGGTGGCACGCTCATCCACATGAAACTGTGCTTGCAGATGTCCCAAAAGGTCTCAACAGAACCTTTCACGTAAAAGTGAATAATTTGGCGAATATAAGTATAATCGACGTGACATGGTTCAGCAGTAATGATATACAAATATATGTATTTATTTACTCATCAAAATAGGTGTTTTTTGCCTATCGATCGGTAACGACTGGATTTAAGACGGAATCTTGAATAAATTCTTTGATGCAAAGGATTTTACCGTGAATACAGGAAATCAAATGTTATATTGGACTTAATTTTTTAGAATTTATAGCCTTCATACCAGATAAGCATGTCTAATTCCATGTGCTAAGCGATAGGATTACGATCGCTCCAGACGGTTCGATGTATCCTTCTGTCATATGAAGCTGAGAGAAAGATTCGTAAATCGAATGTATTTGATACAATAGACAAGTTTCAGAAATCGTTTAAAATGCGATCGGACAACCCTGCTACCTAATAGACTAGACCAAAAGGTCCGTTACCCGTAAAACGATGGTTGTTTTAAAAAGAACCGCAAATTTCTTTCTACCTCTTCCAATAAAAGAAAAGGCTTGAGGGTATTATAGCATCAGAATCCCACTCCTAAAATTTACTAAAAAAAATCAGTAAGCTAGGGATCGGGTAATATAATTAATGACCTCAAATTTTATTCGTAGACGTTGTTTCTAATATTTTTTACCGTAGATAATATCACTTTCTATTAGTATTCTTTCCAACCGTCACAATATTCGAAGGCTAGTAAAATTACGTGTTTCCAAAAGTCACAAGTTTTGGAAAGAAGAAAAATGGTTTGTTGCTTAAAGTCATGACTTTTGGAAACAATAATAATCGTGAATCTTCAAAAACTTTACCTTCACCATTTTACTGTTTGACTCTGTAACTAATAATTTAACATTTGCTATCTTAATGTTTAAGTTTGTTCCCAAAAAGTTTTTTGTCAAAAACAGAGGAATACTTAAAATAAAGTTTTTATCTACGCCTGGAACAAGAAATGTCAGTCCTTTATTGTTTCCAAAACAAGCAAAAAAAGAAAGTTTTCACAAATGTCAAATGTGGCACCTTCTTCTAATTTCAATAAAAAAATTAAATACAGTATGCTGCTTCAAAATATCAATGTATTAATAATGTTATTATTACCCATAAGTAATTAATTTTAAATGTATTCTAAAGGTATGTCCCTCATATTATTTTGTCTTATAACAAGATGTTAGTTGAGCGACGTTATTTGTCTCAGTAATATAATTAAGTAGCAAGTCTAAAGTATGTCAAATGAACATCACCTTTTTTTTAGAATCCCCAATATCAATCATTTAAATAAAAATTACAATAATTAAATACTGTATGTCGTCGAATGGTCCATGCCTGATTATCCTACCAAATTTTTCGAATACACTTCGTTTCTTTCATATCTAAAAATACTTAAAAACGGCTTTAGCTTTAAATTAAATAATTTTATAAAGCTTAAAAGTTCGCTTAAAAAGTAAGTTCATATATTTTTAGGAGATCTTCAGTTTCAAAAAGTTAATGAATTTTAAATCTGACATACGTATAATTCATTTTGCTATTTAGGATATATTTATTGTATCTATAATATGTAATCTGTGATTCTTGCGGAATCTGATTTCTGACCCCTTTTATTTGGGATGGAGAGGAATAAACAAATATTCAATTTAAATTTCTTTCTGTTTGTAAAATACAATTGATTTTTCAGGCTAGAAAAAAACTGATTGAAACGTATTGAAACGTACTGTATATCATGCAATAAGAATAATATGTAAGGATTTAAGACAATTTTACAAACAGTAATGGATTTATTGTAAATAAAAGTCTTTTTGTACTGGAATTTTCAATAAAAATGCTAACGATTGGGACTGTTAGTAAATGAAGGAATCACGTCTTTTGAAGTTTTCTATAGATTATGATTATATTTTGATGGAAACTTGAGCTCTTCAAAAAGTGACAGTTTATAACCATCACTTTTCAGTAAAAGAGGTTCTATTCATTCCATATTTATCGTTAATAAAATTATATATAAGATTTGAGACAAATTCCCATAAAGGCGAGCAGACGGGTCGCGTCAAAATGCGTCATATTTCTCAGAGTTAATAATAGGAAAGCGTATTTGGGGATAATGAGGTACAATATCGCGCTTTGAATCAAGCAATTGATAAATTATGGTTAAAATGTGACTTTGATGGGTGTATTTTTATGCGAAGCTTACATTAACAGGGAATATATGTTGTTGCTTCAAACCGCTTTCTAATGACGCGATTATTTTACATTTATTTAAATAATAGATGATGTAGCATTTCACCCAGCGTTACCCCATACCTTGAGGTATGATGATCGTCATATTAGTGCCGTTTATTTAAACAATAAAAGTATTATGAAATAATAATTATATAAAATATTACCTATTAAAACTGAACTTTTTAATGCCTCAATTATTTCAAAATATTCTGTAACTGCTTAATTTCTGCCAAAGACCTTGTTATCGATTTGCGCCGAAACTATAACATCACACGTGTTCTATGTCGTAACATGAAGGTCACACTGTTCTGTAACGTCGTTGCTGTAAGGACACGTAACAGTTCTGGAATTCTGTTATATAACTAGTATATAACAGAGTGATAGAACCTCTATGGCCCTAGAATATTACACGTGTTACAGAAATGGAACATAAAGGGCACACTGTTCTGAAACAATCTAAGACCAGTGAATCTAATTTTTCAACGGGTTTAAGCTGGCAATTATATGTATAGAGCATCACGCGTCAAATGGTGTTATTTAAAATATGAACTAAGTGCAGCAATAATACAATAAACATTTTTTTGAGGCATATCCTCTTAACACTGTTATGGAATTATTTCAATCCATGCAAAAACGTTGCAACACCAGTATGGAACTCTTATGGATCGATTACAGAACAAATTTATCGAGAGGCTACTCACTGAAAAATCTGAGATTGCCCATATTGCCATATTGCCCATATTGCCCCACAAAATTTATATCGTAACACTGTTGCATATATATATATATATATATATATATTACGTCAGTATTAAAGAATACAGATACACTGTAACACTGTTCCTAAATTGCTATAAAAAAGGTTTTTGACATATAGCGCTGTTTCAGAATTGTTAAAGATCCTTGACAAAACCTGGTTCTGTAACAGCGTAAAAGAACTGTAACATCAATCTGGGGACGACATTACTCGGACCATGGTCTAATTATGTTCTTGATCTGTTTTAGAACTGTTACAACATGGTTACATAACCGTGTCCTTTGAGAACTAGGTAGTAGGGCGACAGGGATTACGGCGAAGGTAGGAAATAGGAAAATAAAAGTAGATAAGAAAATGAGGAGTTACAGCAGCCCTCTCTTAATTTTCGGATTTTTTATAGCCCACTAAATTATACACAAAATGCGCTCAAATGCGCCACCGATCAAATACGTTGCGCCACAAAACTGTAGGAGTTATATCAGGTGTTACGCGGGGAGGTTCTAGTGTCACGCCCCATCCCCCTTTAGAAAAATCAAATTTTTAATTACATGACCTTGAAGATTTGCAAATGCGCTCATATGTGCCATTAAGACAAAATTTTGCGCCAAATTCATAACCGAGTCATCAGCGATCAAAATGGAAGGACAGGGGGGGGGACTGTCGTCATTTTTATAAACTAATAACATTTTTTCAAATTCATCACAGCCGTCTGTCATAACCTTAAATCCGCTTAAATGCGCCACCACTAAAAAATGTTGCGCTAGCTAATTAACAAAGATATCGTATTTTCGGTAGAGGGGGCCAGTGTAATGGAGGTTTTTAATCTTCTATTATGATATGTAATATTAAGTTACTGGCATGGATTCGTTTGCCTTCAAATGCGCTCATATGTGCTTTAAATTTTTTTTGAAATTCTTGAGAATTGCCGAAGATGTGGAAGTAACAAGATTTTACTAATAATGACCAACAAAATAAAAAGTTTTGAATTCGCATTGATAAAGGAAGTTTCCTTCGGGTTTTCAATTGCGCTCATATGCACCATCCAGAAAAAAATTGTACAGCATTGATAACCGAGTTATCAGCGATAAAATTTTGTTACCTCCATATCTTAGGCAATTTTCAAGACTTTCAAAAAAATGTTATAGCGCTTATGAGCGCATTTGAAGAAGAATGATTCCATGCTCACAACTTTATATTACATATCACTGTTGAAGATTTAACACCTGCGTAACTACACTGCGCCCCCCATATGATATATTTTTTAATTAGCTTGCGCAAATTTTTTTAGTGGTGGCGCATTTGAGCGCATTAAAAGTAATGATATAAAGCTGGAGAATTTTAATTTTTATGGCAGGGATTTAATAGTTTCTGGCTTTCTAGGTAGAAGAGGATGTCCGAATTGTGCGGTAAGGGAGATGCAAGAGTGAAGTGCTGGTTGTAGGAGTGCTAGAAGGTGAAAAGGATTTGTAGAAGAATGGAGGTGTAAAAGTATGTACAAAAGGGCAGTTTCATGGGTGAAGGGGATGTGGGGTAACATGGAGAAAATGAAAATGGAGAAAGGACAGGCATTGAGAAGGCATGATTGTAAATAGAAGAGAACGTATGTATACAGATAGCTATGATGAATTTGTAAAAAATTTATTAGTTTCGAAAAATGACGCCAGCCCCCCCCCCTCACATTTTGATCGCTGATAACTCAGTTATCAATGTGGCATACAATTTTTTCTTTATGGCGCATATGGACACTTTTGAAGATCTTCAAAGTCATGTGATTTAAACTTTGATTTTTCAAATGGGAAACGAATATATTTTATAAGATGTTTATTTTCAAAAGGTCAGCACAATGTTCTTATATTTAAACAACTAATCTTTTTATGATGCTTATGTTTGGCACGAACGTACCCGGGTGGACAAAAGTTTTCTCACACCTTTTTTTTTGGTCACGGATTTAGTTCTCTTAATTTTAAGTATGCAAGAGTTGAAAAATTTTCTCTTTAAAGGGTTGATATCCCTCGTAATACTGTATAAAATGAAAATTTGTTCATTTTTAAGTAGATATTGCAAAAAGATTATAAATCTCAATGGTTTCTTAAATGCTCAATGACTTACGAAATAGGCAACACTTTTCAATTTTTTGGTGCCCATTTTAAAGATATTTGTTCACTGTATCGCGCAACCGCTTATTATTGAGGACTAAACGCATTGAAATTTTGTAATTGATAATATATATCATTTTAAGACAAAACGCACAAAAAATTCAATTCATCAAGAAATTTGTCAAAAATATTTTTAGTATATGTATATGCGAGGAAAATATCAAAATACCTGTATTAATAAATAACAATTAGGTTGATGTTAGAAGTTAAAAATAAATAAAAACATTTTCGAAATTATTGTTATATTCATAACGTAGTTCAAATTACTCAAGTTTGATAATTAGTAGTATTTATGAAAAAATAACGCTTGTCAAATAATTGATTTTTCATGCATCTTCATGATGATGAAATGCGACTCCTAATGATCGCAGCTAAATACCCATCATTCAATGCTGGGGAGATGCACGCATTACATGGGAATCACACTATACGGGTGGCATGCATCGCACAATTTTTTATCTGGGGTAATACCTCGAGAGAGGAAGATTCGATGGGACCGACTCACAGTGGTTCAAAATCCCAAATTTTCGGACAAAACCCCTAAACATATAATAATCATATTGAAATTTACATACCCGAAAGTTTTTTAAGTCCTTAAATTCAAAAATGATATTTGTTTTTCAAAATTCAAAATAGCGAACACAAAATTGCAGCCGACGGCGGATACAAAATGGCGACCGACGCCGAGCCCGTGTGCTGAGCCCCTCGCTATGCGCCACGACGGGCCCGGGAAACGGCGAGCTGCATGCCTCAAACAAGTCGTTCCCAAAAGAAGGCGGACAGACAAGGGCATAAAATTTCAACGCCACTTTATTGGAGACACTTTCCCGCGTACAACGCAGTAAGAAACTAAGAAGTTCTCTGCGGTTATGATGACTAATCCTCTATTGAACGTCGAAATTTTTACCGCGCGAAATAGACAAAGGAGCGCGAGCTCCGACGTCTCTTACAGACGCATGCATAATTATTTTCATTTTAAACTAGTACCGAAATATTATGAATGCCTTCATGATTTAAATCCATAGGGTCCAGATATACTTGTTAACTTACAACTGCCGGAGACGCAGGCGGTCTTTAGGGACGCAGGAGCACTCTTGACAATGTTTATATCTGGAAGCACGTGGTTGACAGAGCATTAGAAAAGAAGGTGGTTCAAGGTGTACGCGTTATTGGTAGATCTTAAAGGCGCATTCTTCTAGGTCAAAAGGGGGAGATTGTCGGATGCAATGCAAGAGCGGGGAGTGGGAAGAGTCCTGATCGAAAGGGTGTCAGCGAAAGATAGGGTGACAGAAGGGGAGGGGTGTTGAAAGGTTGCTGGATTGCTTGTGGTTGAGGCTAGGGTGCCCGCTTCACCTGAGGCTTTTTCCTATTTTAGTTACGGTATGGTCACTCGCGTGTGCAGATGACATAGTTGTGCTGGAAAAAGCGAGGCGGCCTTAGAGGAGATGAAGAAGAGGTTCAAAAGATACCTAGATAAAATCTGGTTACAGCTGAATGAAGGACAGGCTCTAAGAAACAGAAACGGACCTCATCGGCTATCTTTCTCCCTATCATTTCGAATTAAAGAAATTTCATTCGTGCGCCTCAGTACTTCTTCTGAAAATATAATTCCTCACGTTTGTTTAATACACTGGTTAGCGCGTAAATCTACCTCTTAGCATATGTGAACTCAAAGTGTGAAAACGGGGCACAAACTTCATCCCTAAGATTACCTGAGGTAGGAACCTATTTTCTTTGAATGATTTGGCCAAATGAACCTACTATTTTATCTTGTTGTTTAATAATTATCATAACATTTCTCCATGGCTTAACCGTTCTTTATTGAGTTTCTTGATTTTGTTTCATACCTTGATAATGATTTTTTTAGTGCTGAAATGCCTAGAATTAATTATTACTTTCGAGTCAGTGACATTTTGCCCTATCTGTAATTTTTTTTGTCCACCCAATTCCTGTTTTCATACTTTAGAGATGGCCCCTTTTGCGCACATTTGCGATCCCTGGAGGATACTTCTTAGCATTGTCCCAATTTTGTATCTTGTGATGATCTTTCTGTGAGTAACCCCTTTATAATTACCCCCCGATTTTATATTTGTTGATTTGCGATTCCTTGAAATTACCCCTGTGCAATTACTCATATTTTATAGCTTGCGATAACACTTTGTGAACTTTTGCGATATCTTGAGATTGCCCTTTTGTTTTCCCCTTTTAAATTTGAGACTTTTACAATGCCTCGTAAAAATTTGCAGCCCTTATATATTACCCTACTAATTTCCAGACTTTTATGACGATCCTTTCATCGTGCCCGGTTAAAATTAGCGACCCTTTTGCATTACCCTTCTAATTTTGAGCGCCTCGTTATGACACTTTTTTAAATGCTTTTTTAATATTTGCGACCCGTTTTAAATTATGCTTGTAATTTTGAAACCCGTTGATGCCTTTTATGATATTTGCAACCATTTTTTTATCTATATGGTTTTGAGACCCTCAATTGCCCTTGTTAATATTTGCGACATTGATGCCCCTGAGTAATGTATCCGATAATTTTTCAACTGTTGCCCTTATCGACCAATTATATTACCCAATATTTTGGGACCTTTTGCCATTATTTCGAATTTTCACCCTAATTTTAAAATCCTGGCAGTGACCCCTATTGCTCTTAATGTTTGCGATTCTCTTTAATTATCTTTATAACTTCAAGAACCCCCTTTTTTACCTATCTTGCAAACCCCTTTTATATTAATTTTAAGAACCCCACTTACTTTCGAAACCCTTTTTTGGTATTTACCTACTTGCGAACCTTTTTTTTAGTATGTATTTCTGATCCCCCCTTGGGTAATTTTCTGTACCAACCCCTAAACTATTTTCGAGGACCCCTACCATATTTTTATTGTAAAAGCCCATTCCGGCGTTTACCTTTGAGAACCCTTTCTATAACCCCTTATATGATCTGGAGAATCCCTTTTACCGTCATATTGTATTATATGCGCTTCATTAATGTTTTATTTATTTGTTGGTAAGGTTTCCCTTTTGTCATTTGAGCTGAAACGTTCAGCGTACAGTAAAGTTCCCTTTCCTGTTTGGAATATAGATTCCATGTATCTTAATCGTTTCTCACTTACTTTGATTGAATTGGTCTGCCTTTGCCCCATTCAAGGACTGGTGTGCATATACCTGTTATATTTATTATCTGCTTCGTTAATTCCATTTAATTGATTAGGGTCCTTAGTGCGCTATTTAGAAAGACCAACCAAATCTTATTATTATTTTTTTATTTGAAAAATTAGCGCTACAAACATTAGATTAGACGAAGAGACTATATAAGAAGTTACTAATTACGTTTAATATAGCAGTTTATTAACCAGATATCCAGGCGTACAAAAGTTTATTTAAGCCGCAATTTTAGTGAGATGCCAGTTTTTTTGTGTATAGAAATCACTAGAGAGATTGATCAGAGGCCTGTGTATAAGCGATGTTATGGAACGATCGTGCGGTTTGACTAAGCAACACACGAATTCTTCATTTATCTGAAATTGATCTTTTCTCATACAGATCCCTTACATAGATTTGCCATATAAATTTCTCGATCCCCGATAGTATAACCAGGCTGGAACCGGGATGGTTACGTTTACTCCGAAGGAGATTTGGATTAATGGTATACTAATGCAAATAATAAATAATCCTATAGTGTAAACCTACACCAGAAAAATATATAATAATGACTAACCACAACCATGAGGATGGGAATGTAAATCATAAACGAATTCAGACATATTTAAATATAAAATATGGTAAGAATCTCTAACGTTAAAAATTCATAAGGAAGTTCGTAAAGTTTTACATTTACACT
This sequence comes from Druon quercuslanigerum, assembly GCA_010014905.2. Taxonomy (NCBI): domain Eukaryota; kingdom Metazoa; phylum Arthropoda; class Insecta; order Hymenoptera; family Cynipidae; genus Druon; species Druon quercuslanigerum. The sequence goes on along the minus strand of JAAAKG020109142.1, from coordinate 3,471 downwards.
TTTTGAACGCGTAATACTTTACAATTGCCTTTTAAAATTATTTTTAACAGAAGTTAGGATGGTAATACTTAATTAACAGAACTTCAGTGTTATTTTTTTTCACCATCCGAATACACGATGCATTCAATTTTACAAGATCATGATTTATTTTTGCACTGCGACACATAAATCGCTAATTAAAAAATTATGAAATGAGTAGACAAATCTTAGACAAGTTTACGACTTGTAAAAGTGAGTTTGTCGTGAAAGCAGAGAACATTCTCAATCCTGGCCTCTATATCATCCGCGTCACTATCGCGAAGTGTTGCCGCCTCGCCGCCAAGCACAGCAATCAGGCGCCAATTTAAAATTTGAGTGCAATTTAATTTGTAAACTTCTTGCGCCTCGTGTGCTCTCAACATTCCAGTAGTTTTTTTTCAAGCAAACCATTCGGAAAATAATATTAGACTTTATTGGCCTAGATGAAAAAGTTATACATATTTTATATACAGTGGGCAAGAAAATTATATTTTTCATTTTTTTATAAATCTTTCGGCATGAAACAAATAAAAAATATCAGTGTTTTGTCCAATATATATGAGCTTTCTATATAATTTTTTCACCTAGCTAGATAACCCTTCATGCATTAATTGTTGCAGAATTTCCCTTCTCTTTTATACTTTCGGAGAGATGTTAGGAAGAATTCCTCTTTTTGATAAAACATTACGTAACAGCAACTTTATATTATTGTAATATTGGAATTGTATATTTCATTACTGAATAAATTACTTCTGAAAAAAGTTATTATCAAGTCTTTCAGACGAGTTTTATTAAATTAACACCCAACGTTTCGAAAACCCACTGTTTTCATCATCAGGTGAACGAAGTATTAGGAGTGCATCCTATAAAGTAATAAGAACACTAGACTTATTAAAACTATAAAATACAAATGTATAGTAATTGTAGTAATAATACACTTTCGAATTAAAAACGTAAGTCCTTTGTCACCTTATGGAGTGAGTCAATTTTTTTTGTATAAATTTAAGTTGTAATGCTTATAAATTTAAGTTAAATAAATGTTTCCTATTTACAATTCATGTATCAAATTTTCGCTGTAAAAAAGAAATTAATAATTATATTATTTAGTATACTCGCAGACAACTTATTGGTCACAAAGAGTGCTTTCTAGAAACACAATTTTTACATCAATATTTATAGGGTGAAGTGATATATTTTGTTTAATAATAACTAGTACTAAGAAAATTGAAAGCTTGGAAGTACCAATTTCAAAATTGAATTTTGAAAGTCAAGGAATTTGCTTTGAACTTGAATCGAGCATTATTTTTTAATTATTATAAGTTTTGCGCACTCTTCTGTAAAACTAATTTGTCTTTTTGTTCATTTCAGGTAAGATTATTCAGGACAAATATCCTAGCGCATGGTGACACATTAAACTATAGACCGGTTCAGTGCTTGAACAACCGAAACATTTATTATTACCCAAATTATTAGATCATGATATATTTTTTAGAACATTTCTTAATAACGAAAAAATTGGATCTACGTCCATGTAAATATATTTATAATAAAATTAATAAATTGCAATAAATAGCTACTAATTTTATTTAAGATAAAAATATATGTCACTATTTCAAGTGACTTTTTTATTTCCTAGAATGACACTGATAAAATAACCTTCCCCTTCATAGAGAACTGCATAGTTGTGATTTGTGATCTGAATTCGCTTTTAGAGGAAAGTATTTATTTGCAAAAATAATCTCTTTCGAAAGGCGCTCATAAGTTATTCACCGCGTTTTTCCATTCCAGGCTAAACCGTTCCATTTTTACACGCGTTCCGAGTAAATAACAACCCTACTAGAATTTCTGATGATCGGTAGCCACTAACATTTCTTTATGCACTAATATGTCCCCGAGATTACCCTTTTTAAATGTTTAATGTTTAAACAGTTAAAACAGTTTCTTTAAAGGATTTTATTATTTATTCACAACAAAAATCACAAAATAATTTTTTGCATTGCTGAGCAAAAGAGCTGAGAACGCATATTTGTAAAAAATATATTACATATAAGGTTGTAAAGAAATAACGGTTTTTTAACGAGAAAATATCACGAGAATGAAAAGTTTAATTATGTCACAAGGATTAATAAAAAAAAAACTCCATTTTGGTTACTGAGGCTCATTATTTATATTTATTGTTATAAATAATTTAGCGAAAGAAATTATGAACAAAAAATTATGTTATCAATGCTGGATAAAGGTTCCGAAACAATTTTAAGCAAACGATTATGACACTGGTTGATCTACATGATTGTTTATTATTATAAATGAAGTGTCTTAACGATTTCCTTTCAAAAATAGAAACATTTTTAAAAAAATTTAAGGAGAGAACTTTTCATTCGACTGGGAAAAATACAAATACCGAGCGCATAGTGCGAGGTGGAAACATTATCAAACGCGAAGCGCGAGATAAATAGAAGATCGAGTGCGAAGCGCAAGAGCGAACAGTTACGCATCCTAAGGGTGTTCGAACTTGCGAGCACAGCATGTGACGAGAATAATAAGATTTCTATTGTGATTGACTATTATATGTATTTCGATAAAGCCAAAATATTCATTCAAAGAAATTTTTTAATATACAAAATTTCTTTTTAACTTTTGCCATTTTTTACATATTTTTTGGATGAGTTCCCCTAATCTTAGATATTATTTTTTAAAATAATAATACAAACAGTCTTATTTATATTTTATTTTATACAGTTTTATGTGTCTATTAACTTATATATGAATATTTATTACATTATAATCATAATTAGAAGATATTCGTTTTATGTGACAAATGACAATTGCTGATTTCTGCTGTCCAACAGAAAAACATAGTAAGTTACATTTGCCATACAGCCTATTTTTCGATACGTGCGCATGAGAAAATAATCTCTGTGGCAAAAGTCACTTACTCGATTTTCCCGTTGACTAGCAGACTTATTTAAATATCCACGTGTCGAGACCCCTAAATCCGAAAAGTCTGGTTTTATGGTAGTGCTTTCCTTGTCGTGATTGTTTGGGTTATCCTTTATCCTTCTTTATAAATAGCTTCAAGGAGCTGTTTGATGCCCTCATGACAACACCTGAGGAAGAATGCCTGTCCATTACTACTGAGGAGGTGAAAAAGTATTGAGAGGTATGAAGAACTATTCCGCTCCAGGACCACATGGTATCAAGGAAATTATTGCAGATAAATAAACTTAATAATACGTTGATAATCAATACCATTAGGATAAATAATATAAACATGCTATAAAATTTAAATCGGATAAGTGATGACATCAATTTTTGTCTTCAAGTTGTGTTACTGCGTAACTTATAATTTCTACTTAAGATGAAACTGGCCATTCATTTTTTCCAACAGTTGCATTTGGTCGTGTCAATAGATTCTTTCAAAATACGGTAGACTTTAGGGTCAATAATTCAATC
>JAAAKG020109131.1:0-11362 GCA_010014905.2 Druon quercuslanigerum | reverse complement strand
ACGACAGTTGAATTTTCAACTTGAAAATATGATTTTTTAGACAAAAAATGTAGTTTTCTAACAATTAGATACATTTTACAATAAAATGTTTAATTTTTAAGTGAATAATTGAATTTTTTACTAAATTAGTTGAATTTTTAACCAAAAATACGAATTTTTAATTTTAAAAAGTTCATTTTCAAGCAAATAGTCTAATTTTTAATGAAGAACTGCCAATTTTCTACAAAAAATTGAATGTTTAATTAAAAAGGGTAATCTTTTAATAAAATAGTTAAATTTTCAACGAAATTTTTGAATTTTCAGGGAAAAAAGTTCATTTTAAACAACAAAATTTCTTTTTTAACCAAACAGTTAAATTTTCAACCAAATAGAAGGATGTTTAACCAAAAAGGATGATATTTCACGAAAATTATTGAATTTTTAACAAAATAATCAAAATTTTCTGCGGGGTCCTTTTCATTATAATTAAAAAAGATGAATTATCACCAAAATTTTAATATTCGCTTCTCAAAAAATAGTTGAATCCTCAAAAAATAGATGAATATTCAACAAAAAAGATTAATTTTCTATTTAAAAAGACGAACTTTCAACAAATGTGTCAAGTTTTTAAGTTCAAAAGTCAACTAAGGAAAGGAATTATAAAAATGAATTTTTAACAAATTAGATCAACTTTTAACCAAATAATGTCATTTTCAAACAAAAAAATTATTCTATCTCCAGAAAGATTTATGCTCTACCAAAAAGACGAACTTTCACCAAAATGCATGAGATTTCCAAGAAAAATCTGGAATTTTAAAGCTAAAAAGACGAATTATCTACACGACAGTTGAATTTTCAACTTGAAAATATGATTTTTTAGACAAAAAATGTAGTTTTCTAACAATTAGATACATTTTTCAATAAAAAATTTAATTTTCAAGTGAATAATTGAATTTTTTTTACTAAATTAGTTAAATTTTTAACCAAAACTACGAACTTTCAATTTTAAAAAGTTCATTTTCAAGCAAGTAGTTGATTTTGTAATGAAGAACTATGAATTTTCTACAAAAAATTGAATTTTTAATTAGAAAGGGTAATCTTTTAATAAAATAGTTCAATTTTCAACGTTTCAACGAAAATTTTGAATTTTCAGGAAAAAAAGTTCATTTTAAACAACAAACTTTCTTTTTCAACCAAACAGTTAAATTTTCAACCAAATAGAAGGATGTTTAACCAAAAAGGATGATATTTGACAAAAATTATTGAATTTTTAACAAAATAATCAAAATTTTCTGTGGGGTCCTTTTCATTATAATTAAAAAAGATGAATTATCACAAAATTTATAATATTCACTTTTCGAAAAATAGTTGAATCCTCAAAAAATAGATGAATATTCAACAAAAAAGATTAATTTTCTACTTAAAAAGACGAACTTTCAACAAAAGTGTCAAGTTTTTAAGTTCAAAAGTCATGTGTTTAAAAAAAGTTGTTTCTCCAGAAAGATTTATGTTCTACCAAAAAAGACGAACTTTCACCAAAATGCATGAGATTTTCAAGAAAAATCTGGAATTTTAAAGCTGAAAAGACGAATTATTTAACAGACAGTTGAATTTTCAACCTGAAAATTTGATTTTTTAGACGAAAAATGTATTTTTCTATCAAGTAGATACATTTTACAATAGTTTACAGTATGAAAAATTTAATTATCCACCAAGAAAGATGACTTTTATACAAAAAGATGATTTTTCATCGAAAAGTACGAATTTTCAAAAAGGAGGTTGAATATGGACACTGTACAATAAAAATCAGAAAATATCCTGATAAATCAGGATCGACGTCTGGTCACCCAACGCTCTACAGGGGGGTCAAAAATAGTTCGAAATCGGTAGGGTAGGAAGTTTATCGAGACGGCCCCTTGGCCCCTTGCCCCCTAGGTTGATTTATAGGGCCACAGCATAGCTGGCGCCGCCACTCGGCGACGATGAACTCTAATGACACTTTCTTTCCACAGGCCTCGTCGAAAGGAACACAGAGTGCCAGCCCCCATGTGTACACCTTTTGCAGAATGGCTTGGGCTCTGAGAAGTTATGAGTGTGCGCATGCGCAATTGTGACTCCCGGTTACCAGCTGTGCCAGGCCAGGCCGCTCCTCACGTCAGATACCGCGAGGAGGAGGCGAGGAGCAATAATTCGAGCCAATATGGCGGACCTCGAGGCCCCGTCCGGGATGGCCCTTGTCCCGGGGGAAAAGATCCTCGTGACCGTCGAGTCGGCACTGCCGGACATCATCGTCGTCACCTTCGAAAGCGGAGCCAAGACCTTCCAGGGTGCCCTGCTCGACGCCACCAAGAGGTAAGCCAGAAAATCCCGCTTCAGAAATGCACGCCTGGTCGCCTCCACGACCGACTTTCCCGTCTGGCGTTGCCGGGGAAATCTTCTCCACGTCTTCCTCTAGGTTAGCCCCAAACGTGCCGCCGAAAAGCCCAGGATTTTACGCAACTGCGAGTACAACTTGCTTCCGGGTCGGATACGTGCTTCCGATTCTCGACTTTCAGAACTCAAGTTTAGACCCTAGTTCTTTAGCGACGGACTCTGAATTTACAGTGAATGACCGAAAATTCTTGTAGAAATGATTTCTTGGGAATGGTAATCGAGGGCGAGACTCAAATTTTTAAGTAGGAGAGTGTTGTGAGTCGTGGAAATCTTGGAAATGTGTCTCCCATTACGTGAGCTACGGCCGTGACTTTTCCGACGGAAGGTGAAGCATGCTGTTGCAATGTGAGTTTCTCAAAAAGATTAGGTGTTTATTTGAATTTGTTTGAAAAATTGAATCGAGGGGAGGTTTCTGCCTTCGTAGGGTTGAAAAGAATTTATTTTTTGGTGTTAAACATTTATTTGAAGAGTGTCTTAGTCTTCCGACGCTATTTGATCAAGAGCGTGGTTTGCACAAAAAAGCTCTTGCTACAAAAGGCCTTCTCACCAGTCTTCTTCAGACTTTGTGGTTTTGCCTACATTCTGAATCATCTTTTTGCAGCAGATGCCAGAGAAGAAAGTTTGGTGAAAAACAGTTCATATCGAGGATTCCCATCTGCTTTGAATTCACTCGAAACCCTCCTGAAGAAAATATTCTTCTTAAATCTTACTCATTTCTGGTCATTCTTGTATTAAGGATAAGACAATTATTGGTGTATTGTTATATAAATAACAATTATTGAGAATTTTATTCGGCTACAATTTCCAAAGAAGCTTGCCGCGATGCTTTTTGATCCGACGGGTTTGATAGTCCTTCAGGTTTAAAGAGATAGACCACAATATATCAAGCCCGTTTGGTAAGGTGAGGTTTCGATAAAAATACCGGTAGACCGGTACTTTTTTTTTAACAGTTTGGACCGTTTTACTTGCAGGCCTGTGCCGCTTCCTGATTCTCCAGCATTTGTTTTTACTATTTTTCTCGGGCCGGTTTCCTACCCTAATTCGGACCTGATAAATATTTATATTCCAAAACTCAATTTTTGCTGTGAGGCGGGGGGGGGGGGGGCTAAGAAAGGAACTGTATACTCAGCAATTAAAACGTATTAAAAGCTGTGTCATCTAGCAGAAAAATATCTGTTAAAAACTTACCTTTTTACCATTTTTTGTAAATACTAGTGCAAATTTTGAAATATTCAATATTGTTCGTGTATTTCTCTAAATTTTGGATAGCCTGGAAATTTGTTTCAAAACATTTGGAAATCCTCAATTCTGTTGATTAAATTCTTTGAAAATAAATTAAAATATTATAACATCTTTGGAAAATTCTTTGGAATCTTTTACAAAGCCCAAGAATATTTCCAATCGTTCGAAATCCTTTGAAATCCCTAGAAAATTTTGTAAGCTCTTGAAAACGCCTTGGATTTTTTTTAAATACGCTAAAATCTTTCGAATCCTTTGAAATTTCTTGAAGATTATTGACATTCCTTGAAATTCTTTAAAATATCCTATTATCTTTAAAAGTCTTTAAAATATAAAAAAAAGTTTAAATCTTTCGAAATACATATATAAATATCGAAAATCTCTTCAAATCTTTTAAATACTTTTTAATACTTTTTAATCCGTGAATTGTTGTGAACAAATTCTTTGAAATTTCATTAAAATATCATAAAATCACTTCGAATTCCGCGAACTTACATGAACTTCCTTCATGAAATCCCTTGAAATATTTGAATTCTTATGAAATACTTTGAGATCCTGGGAAATTCATTAAAACACCTTATTGAGAGCCTTTAAAATCACTTAAAATCATTCCACAGCTTGGATATTGCTTGAAATTTATTTAAGTCTCGTGAAAATACCTTGAATTTCTTAAAAATGCCTTAAATTATTTATAAACTTCTAAAATCCCTTGACATTTTTAAAGCTCATAAAAATTTATTGAAATATTTTGAAATACCCTAACGTCCTTTGAAATAAACTATAATTCTTTGAAACCCCCAGAAATCTCTTGAAATTCTTGCAACCTTGGAATCAATAAAAATACTCTACAATCTTCCAAGTTTCTTTGAATCTTTGGAAATACCTGGGAATCTTCAAAATCTCTGCAAATCTTAGAAATGCTTTAAAATTCCGCAATTCTTGGGACTAAATCCTTTGAAATTTCATTAAAATTTTACAAAATCCCTTGAAATCCTGTGAAATTACATAAAATTTGATAATGTGTTCTTTGAAATTATTTGAATATCTTTGGAATGATTGAAATCCTATGAATGTACCTTGGATTTCTTTAAAACGCCCTAAATTATGTATAAACTTTTGTATTCCCTTGACGTTTGTAAAGCTCCTGAAAATTTATTGAAATCTTTTTAAAAACCCTAATTTCCTTTGAAATACACTAAAATTCTTTGAAATACCCTGAAATCTCTTAAAATTCTTGCAATTCATTAAAATTCCTTGGAATCTTTTGAAATATTCTACAATCTTTCAAGTATCTTTGAACCTTTGGAAATACCTTGAAATATTTAAAAACTCTTCAAATCGTAAAAATTCTTTAAAATTCTTCAATTCTTGGGACTAAATCCTTTAAAATTTCATTAAAATATTACAAAATCCCTTGAAATCCTGTGAAATTACATAAAATTTGATAATGATAATGATAAATTACATAAAAGTACCTTGGATTTCTTTAAAACGCCCTAAATTATTTATAAACTTTTGAAATCCCTTGACATTTTTAAAGCTCCTGAAAATTTATTGAAATCTATTTTAAAATACCCTAATGTCCTTTGAAATACACTAAAATTCCTTGGAATCTTTCAAAATATTCTACAATCTTTCAAGTTTCAAAAATTCAAAATCTCTTCAAATCTTAAAAATGCTTTAAAATTCCTCAATTTTTGGGACTAAATCCTTTGAAATTTCATTAAAATATTACAAAACGCCTTGAAATCCTGTGAAATTACATAAAATTTGTTAATGTATTCCTTGAAATTATTTGAATATCCTTGGAATTATTAAATTCCTATGAAAGTACCTTGGATTTCTTTAAAACGCCCTAAATTATTTATAAACCTTTGAAATCCTGTGAAATTACATACAATTTGTTAATGTATTCCTTGAAATTATTTGAATATCCTTGGAATTATTAAATTCCTATGAAAGTGCCTTGGATTTCTTTAAAACGCCCTAAATTATTTATAAACTTTTAAAATATCTTGATATTTTTAAAGCCCCTGAAAATTTATTGAAATATTTTTTACTACCCTAATGTCCTTTTAAACACAGTGAAATTCTTTGAAAAATCCTAAAATCTCTTAAGTTCTTGCAATCCATTGAAATTCCTTGGAATCTTTTAAAATATTCAAAATCTCTTCAAATCTTAAAAATTCTTTAAAATTCCTCAATTCTTGTGACTAAATCCTTTGAAATTTCATTGAAATATTAAAAAATCCCTTGAAATCCTGTGAAATTACATAAAATTTAATAATGTATTCCTTTAAATTATTTGAATATCCTTGGAATGATTAAATTCATATTTGAATTCCAGTCCTATATTATTGATAAACTTTTGACATCCCTTGATATTTTTAAAGATGCTAAAAATTTATTGAAATATTTTTAAATACCCTAATGTCCTTTAAAATACCCTGAAATCTCTTAAAATCCTTGCAATCCATTGAAATTCCTTTGAATCTTTTAAAATATTGTACAATCTTTCAAGTTTCTTTGAATCTTTGGAAATACTTTTAAAATATTCTAAAATCTGATAGGTCCTATCAAATTCTTCCGAAATTCTAATAAATTTTCAAGTACTACTTTAAATACATTAAATTATTTCAAATCTTTTGAAATCCTTTGAAATTTTGTAAAGCTCTTGAAAATATAATGGAATCTTTTAAAATCCCCTACAATTCTTTGAAATCTCCTAAAAATCCTTGGAATATTTTACAATACTCTAAATTCTTTCATCTTCTGTAAAATCTTTGAAAAACCTTGAAATATTGAAAACCTCTTCAAAATTGTGAAAAGCTTGTGAATTAATTCTTTGAAATTGCATTAATATATTATAAAATCCCTTCAAATATTTAAAGTTCTTCGAAATCTTTTGGGAACCTGGAAAAAAGTCTTTATAGTCCTTCAACATTACTGAAATCCTCGGAAATCTTATAAAATTCCGTCAAAATCTTTCTTTTAATGGATATTATTTTTTTTTTTTACAAAATAGTGGAAAAAATCAAAATGCTAATCTAATTATACTAATATTGAAATCTAAAGCTTTATTACAATCTTTTATTTTTATTAATAAATATCAATGTTATACAATAATTTTGTATATATAGTTCTTCTGTATGGTTAGTTATTTGTTCAAAATATTATGTGATCGTATCAACCCCCCCCCCCCACACACATAACTGATACTTAATTTATGGATGGCTGCTTATGTGAAGCATTTTTCTCTATAGTCCTAAAAAATAATATATCTAAGTTACTTACTACATGGGGGGGGGGGGGGTCCCGTTCTGCATAAACTCCACGGCGCAGAGTTTACACAGCTGTTTAACGCTAAAACTTCAGATTAGGTTGGGTCGAGAATAACGATTTTTTGGCTTTCACAACAGTAGATAATCTAAAATTTTGAATCTGATAAAAAAAAAGAATCCGGCTATCGCAAATATATTAAAGTTTTAAACAGCGAAGACATTAAATTTCGTTTGTCCCTGATTTTATTCGTTACTTTTCGTGATTCCTATCAAGGATGACTTGCAGTTTATATCATTGTCAACATATCGTAAAACTTAGGGATGAAAATACAGAATTTAGTTCCATCAAAATATTAATTTGACTAAATTTGATAAAAATGTATAAAATTTAGCATTTTTATATGTTTAAAGACTCATAAAATCCCGGAAAATCATTTTTTAAGTATTTTTAAGTATTTTGGCAAAATGTAAGCTTTAATCTAAAACTGCAAATATTTCAAATGTTTTTTCACGTGAGGTGTTACTGAAACCTGTGAAAAAGAGATATACTTAATGGTTTTATTTATTTATTTGCCAGCAAAATTCTGGCATAAAAGTATGTGTTGTTGTTTGTTTACTAGTTTTAAACAAAATATGGAATTAAAATAGTTTGAGCTAGTACAAAAATATGTTTTCGGTATTTTTTTACTTAAAATGTGTTCCTATTAATACTTAATATGAATTTTGATACCAGAAAGTCGTTAAATTTTGTTTTTAACGTTAAATCTCTTTTTTGTTTTTCTTCTAAAAAATTTGTATGCAGACGATTACCATAAAGGTTACCATTTTAGACAATGATATTTTAAAAAAAAAGTTGAACCACCTACATTTTTTTTTTAATTAAGAAGCCAAGAGAGCATGAAAATATAAAATTAAGATGGATATGAATTCTACACAAAAATCTTTTAAGAATATAGAAAAAATTACTATTTTCACGATTTATTTGATTTGGAACTAAGCGTTTCGAAACAGCCTCACATTTTATAGTATGCTAAATTAATATTGATCATTGCTGGACATTTGACACAAAAATCTTATGCTTTGAAGTGATTTTTAAAGTCCTTAACTCCTAAATATAGAATTCTACTCTTGATTTTGATCTTTTTAACTCAATATAAGTGATATCTGTGTATTTCGAGTTAAAAAAATGTGTTAACGTTATTTAGCAATTTTTCATTTTAAATTTGTAGTTTGGAACGAGTGCGTAACGAGACATGTTGCGTACGTTTTTTTTAATCATTTCTGACCGAAGTCGTCTAAAATTTTGAATCTTTGCTAAATTATACTTTGATATAAGTAATTTACTAAAATAATCTTATAAAAAAGTTATTATCCAAAGGAAAAATGGAAATGACTGGAAATTAAAGTCACCAACTTTGCAGCAATCATCCGTGGTGATTATAAACAAACTTAAATTAAAACACAGAATAATAAAAAATTTTCAGCAGAACTTTATTCTTTTATAATATGCATATATTTGTAACATATTAACTGTTTCATAACTTCTGTTTGGAGTTTTTCGAATTTAAAATCGAAAAAAATTATGAAATTGACTTTTGTGTTGTCATATACGATTCAAACGTGCATTGTCACAGTTTATCCTCAAATTTTAAAAATTAAAAATTAATGTTTTAGTTTATTTAAATTTAAAAAAAGTATTGCTTTCACATACTACACTATTTAACTATGTACAAAGTACTGCTGTATAGAGTTTTTATGGGAAATAATTTTTGGGAACCACTTGTTTGTTGATTGAACGAAAATCAAATTGAAAAATAAGTAAAATATATATATATCAGTTCAAGCCGAACGGACTAAATTCATTTTAAGTATTTTAATTGCTGCGAGGTCATTTGTATGCGGCATTCTTTGGAAGCAGCTCATTGTAGTGACGTATATTTTTTTCTTTATAAGACAAGTGGATCGATCATAAAGAAAAGTGGATCAAAGTGGAGTATTGATTATATAACTTCGATATAATAAATTCGAAGTTGATTTGATTAAAATTAATACTTCGATGTTTTCGAATGAAAGTATGTCTTTATATACCATCTTTCTTATATTGATTCACAGAATGGGTTCCATTGCCATATATTTTCGATTTTAATATAGTTAAATTTTTTTTTAATATTGAGGAACTTACAAAATAGTATTATCAGGGTTTTGCAGCTTGATCCTAGACTTTTTTCTACCAGTTTTATTAATTATTTAAAATTGGTATGCCATTATATTAGCCACATTAGTTAGCAACAACAACAAAAAAAAGTAAAATAATTCAGTGATAATTTATACCAGATAAGCTCACATTTTATCTTGGTATTATTCCAATTTACTTAAACCTAATCTATGTTCAACCCATCTTAATCTACATAATCTGCGCAATGAGAAAAAAAGGTTCTGCTAATCTTACAGAAAATTCCAACTTTAAAGTTACAACTTTCTTCGAAATCGATTCAGATGTTGCAGGAGAAACAAACTTTAAATTGCAATATCATTAAGTATACACCATATAAAGCATACAAGGAAACTATTTCACTTATATTTTGGCCGATTCAAGAACATATTTGATTAACCTAACCAAATTTTTTCGTTTGAATCAACCAAACACTCTATCTACCAAAGTATTTGCTTAAAACAAGCAACACATTGTGTTGGATGAAACAGCAAAAACTTTATTGATTGAACCAAATCTTTTTCTGAGTGTATCTTTGAGTGTTCAGCTTTTTGTTGTAATTTGTTTTTATCACCATCATTTTTGACTGTTGGTAGTTTTTGACAGGGATGACTATGTGCTCATAAATCGCAAGTATGAAATAAAGATTGGAAACAATTTAAAACAATTTCTAAATTGCTCTTCTACTCGACGAGAAGCTTTTTCCGTCGCTTCAAGAACATTTTTTGAAAATCTTAATGGGAAAATTTAGCATCATGAGTGATTGGGATATAAAATGTATTTCAAGTTCAAGAATCTATTTCCATTTTTACCCTGGTTTCCGTTATCCATCGTGAAACCCACGTTGTTTCGTACATCCGCCAATGCGGTTTGGACAACCACGCCCGAGTCGTTTTATAAATTCTTTAAGCTGTTCTGTCTTTTTGAATTGTATTCCTCCCCTAGGAACCCAATTTTCTTAAATTAGGGGTTCTAGTCCCATCGAATTTTCGTATTTAATTTTAAGTTCTTGCAAATTTTATTATCTGCATTATTTGACTTCCATGAATACAACAATTAAATTTGAGCAGGGATGATAATTAATTCTTCTTATCAGAAATGTAACAAGAGCCTAATTATTCCAATATTTTATTAAATCATACTATTCATGATTAAACTGTACAGGATATATAAAAGAAGGTTTACCCAGAAGTATTCAGATAACATGAGCCTGTATTCTAAACTCCAAAGCTTGATATCATCATTTTGATGGCGTGTTCTCTAGCTTATTCATACGTACTTCATGAATTTGAAGAGCTCGACTTTTTTTTGATTTTTGATTAAGCATAAAATACTTCGATTAAGTTTTTGCATGAGTTATGATCTGTTACATATCACATGATGATTGCAAAATCAAATACGTATGAGGAAGCAAAGTTTGGAACACGTGCATCCCAGATGATTTGTGTAACCATGTGAAGATGTGAAATAAAAAAGTATACAAAGGATGAATTTAATATTTGAGAATTAATTAGGGTGCCCGTCGTTCAGAGAAAACCTATAAATCAGGGAAAAATCCAGGAATCTTGAAATTTTTTGCAAAATTCAGGGAATTTCTGTAGCACATTCACTAACAGTCACTTTTTAAAATGAAAAGATCACTTTTGTCAGTTTTCTTTCAATAAATGAAGTTATAAATCTACGGGATAACCAGAATTGAATTCAGGTCAATACCTAATTCTGAATTGTCTGGTATATTTTTGAAATCCCTTAGAGTATTAAGATTCAAAGAAATTTATTAATGGATTTCAATCATTTAAAGTGATTTCAAAAGATTTAAAATACTTCAGGGGCCTTTAAAAAAATGCAAGGAATTTTCAGAGCATTAGATAATTTTAAGGAGCTTCAAAAGATTTAAAATTATTTGAAATATTTTAGGATTGTTAAAAATAGAAGAAAATATTTCCATTGTTAATTGTGAATCATTTTAAACGGAAATAATGGCTAACTTTAAGAAAAATTATTTCTCGTTAAATTTGTTTAATTATCAATAGTTATTTTGAGTTTTATGTCGTTGCTTTTTCCATGCGTGAAAGATGCGATTCTTATTCAATCCTGATTTTGTAGGGCTCATCTTATTCCTATCTTTTTCGTACGTTTTTATTGATCATAACTAAAAAATTTCAAATGAAACCCACAAACTTAACAATTTTGATATGAAAGTTTCTGAAGCTGGAGC
>JAAAKG020109110.1:0-15541 GCA_010014905.2 Druon quercuslanigerum | reverse complement strand
AGAGAGGAATTTTGTTAAGATCTCAGAATCTCTGGCACAAATTAGTTAAGATTTTGGAGTTTTGAGTGTAATAAAGTACAAGAATCATGTCCAGTAATTATTATAGGTTGTGTAAATCTCGCGAGTTAAAAAGAAAAAGAGCAAATAGTCCTACTAGCAGTGATGAATAAGAGACTCCACACAAGTTGATGAAGGTATCATCAGCTGGAGATACACGACTGAATTTAATGTTTCATCAGACAATAATTGTAGTGATTATTCTTCAGTGCATCTTACATTAATAATTTTTAAACATAATTTTAGTGAAATCTATTTATAACAATGACTAATTTTTTATTAAGAAAGTAAAATGTTTGCAAATTGTTGCACTCTAATAAATGAAGTTGGATTGTGAAAAAACCGGTTTATACTGTATCAGTATACTACTAAGGAAACCGAAGGTAGACACTGACCTTAAATCTATTTTTGAATTTGTATTCAGTGAAATTTAAATGATCAGTCAGCTGGTGAAACTTTGCCAAGAATATCAGACCACTTATACTTCCCAAGGATGAATTGTCAGTCAAGTTTAGAATCTAGTAAAGATAGTAATTTCATTAATAGATATTGATACATATCACAAAATCACCAATATAAGATCTCTCGACTGAAAATATTCTTTTAATAGCCAAAATTAGGACTTGGATCAAACTCTACCACGACTATTTATATTTTCACTGACGTTGTTTCAAGCTAACGTGATCACACGTGTGAGACAGTTTCTATTAAAAATGTAATTTTATATTTTCTCTAATAGAAACATACTTTAAATGTTTTAAAAATATTTTTTTGAATAAATAATTGAATAATTAAAGGATCTTATTATAAATATCTGAATTTTATATTATCTTTATACACAGTTATTAGACACTGAATAATAAATATTCTCGGTTCATATATACATAATAATTCATACTTCAAATTATATCTCCTAAAGTTAAATGCTTTTTAATAATATTCTTCATTTTTAGGGATTTGTAGGAAACCCCTTATGCAACTTGTAAAATCGCTGTCCGTCCGTGAACACGCCTAGCGCAAAAAATGTTAGGTCTGCCGACTCACTGTTTTGCATAGAGATGTGTCTTGCATGGCTAATGTGAAGAAAAATAGTGAGAACCCTGAAAAAATAATTCTCGAGACGTTGCTATTCATAAATATAAAAATGTAGGCCTCTTTACTATGAAATTCACAAAATTGACTCAAAAAAAGCATACAGGATCGGCAATATCCGAAAAAGAGAAAAAATGTCTTGATGTGACGAGTATGTTTTCCTCGCTCTCTGAGCGTAGTTTGGAGCAGCAAAGTAGGTAATTGTTGCTGGTGGGGTACTTTACGGCCTAGGCCGATTAGTGTACTTAATTGTCCGCGGTAAATGCGCGTGCATACGCGTTCTTTACTTCTACCCACGTGCATTGTTTTGTGCGGCACTTACACCTCGGCTGTAAAAAAGACTAGTTCGCTGCCTTGGTACACAATACACTATTATTAACTAGCATGACCAATATTAAAGAATTATTCACAAATTTAACTGAAAACTAATATACGGGATTCGATAGTTAAGAAGAAACTGGAAAATCTTTACCCATACCGCGGCTCCTAAGAACTGATTTTTTATTTCACTTTTCGAGGCCAAGTAGGCGATAAAATTGAAGTCGGTATTATTATTATAGAAACTACCGCAATTATCTATAAAATGGCGTCAAAGACGTCGGTGCTTAAAATATGACCTAAAGTTCTGCAATATTTTTAAAAACCTGAGTAGACCCAAAATATAGATCAAAAAATTTCTTGCAATTTACGGTGCCTTATTTACGGACAGTTTTTTAAGAAATCTTTCGCGGCAACTTTAAAACCTGAAGCCCGACGTTACACAACGTCTACATCGCTATCACATGACTACTTACTCATGTGAGAGTGATATAGACGTTGGGTCTAAAAAAGTTTTAAATAAATAATCTGAAGATTAGAGCTTTTTTATTTTAAAAACTGTTTTCTGAAAAATAAATGCACGCTTATAAGTTTAATTAGGTGATGGATTACACTTATTGGTCTTAAATACGTTTTTGCGGTAGTTACTCGTTTTCAGAAAGTTATCGAACAAAGTATAATTAGAGATTCGATAAAAATTCTAAAAATGAAAGAATTTATTTCTATTTTTTAAATTGCACGATTTAATTTTGAAAAATTAAATCAATTTCTTTCTAATTTCAGGGTGTTTAGTGATCAGGTAATCTGCACATGAAAAATGGTCAGCCGCTCCAGCAAAATGTTTAGCTGGAATAGATAAACTATTTTTTTGAGTGTAAATTCCAGGGTTTCCCCAACCATATTTTTCCCCCGTCGTAATTTTTTTTTTATTTAGAAATTCATCCGATATAACGCTGAAACCGGATTTTATATTTCTATTTTCATTATTTTTAATTATCTCTAAAATAGCATTTAAAATTAACATTCTATTTCGTAAAAAATACTTCATACTTTATTCTATCAAATTTGGTTGACATGAAAATAAAATTCACTATAATAAATATACATAAATGTTTGAATGCATTTGTAAGGTTTCATCATCACCTATGTACTTAAAACAATCAGTTTGATAGTTTGTATTTTTAAATATTTTTTTTCTCTATAAACGCCTTTGTGGTAAAATACAAAAATCTTATCTTAAAATATCCAGAATTTTAATTTCATAATTTAAAATAGATTAACAGCTAATAGTTTTAGGCCCAGGAATGACTGCAATTTTTAAAATGTATATGGTATTTTTTTCTAAAACTATTTAGAATGCCTTCTTATTATAATTTATACTTAAAACGAATATTTAAAAAAAGTTAATAGTAAATACCGGGTTTGGATGCTTAATAGCTAGTTTTTCTCTATTATTAGGGTTGCAATAATTTTGTTAGAACAATATTGTTAATCTCATTCTGTAATTAATAATTGATATTTGTACAACTTTCTTTGAGCTGATCCTTCAATGATATGAAAGGGACATTTTTTATCCCTTATATGCTAAAAGTTATCGGAATTCTCTGTAAAATGAGCCAGGTTGAACTCATTATTTCAATTTTTTAGAAGATACTGTAAAATATTGTTGATGTCAATTTTTTCTTTAAATTATAATAATATATGAAGCATTATATTAGTAATCATCGAAAACTTAAAAAATATCCATCAAAAAGTAATCATTTCAATGTGAAATTTTAACGTCTGGGAGAAACCAACGAATGTGGAAAATTAAATCATACTTCGATAGCTTTCAGACCATTGAAAAGTTTTATTAAAATAATTTCCGGATTAAAGTAATTAAATTAATTTAATTAATTTAATACAACTTTTAAATGGTCTGGAAGTCGTCAAAGTATGATTAAATAATTTAATTGCAGTTTTTAAATTATGTACACTGTTAGATACAGATTAGATCAAGATAAAATTGTAATAAAGATAGGCCCTTATTTATAAAATAAAGAATCATAGAAGGACTATGTTACTGACGCGTGTAATGGAAATATTAAAGTATAAAAAAAATGATTAACTAATAGCAGTCAATAATATGCCAGATTTTTATGATGGATGATGTTGTTTGTATTGTTCTAACTCTTATCCGATTTTTCATCAAATAAGGTTTATTGACTATCGTAAAATATTTTGCAATGACGTTTTTTACACATTCTCAGTCATGATTCTTATTTCATTTTGTTTCGACGTAATTAAAATAATAATAGATTATTATATACTATATAATATTTGTTTTATGAGAATTTTCCTCAGTAAACATTTGTAACTTAATAAAAATTCTAAAATTAAATGTTTTGACGATCAATCTTTGACGTTTATGATATGTATATCGCATAATGATTTAGTTATTAGTGCTTCATGCGCCAAAATTAGAAGCTCTAAAATTTGGAAAACATTCAAGTTCGGAAAGTCCAGTAGACATGATGCAATATTTAATTTTAAAATTGATGAAGAAACCAGGAAGAAAATGAATTAAACTAGCATAAGGAGTCTAACTTTTCTCTTATGATATTATTATTTTATCTCTCATGCTTTTGAAAAAATGAAATGAAATAAAAAATTTAGCAAACCCGAAAAAGGGAAAGAGATTAAATGGAATACAAATTACCATTTCATTTTATAAATATCTGCCAAGATTCGAATAACTTAATGTATCACCACTCACATAACTTGACACTCTTGAACTCTTGGGTTATCAAATAAGCGTGAGATACAGAAAGTCTCTGGAGAATTTTCGTTAAAGAACTTTCTGAATTAAATGAACCCAATTTATCTGATCACTAAACTGAAGATCAAACATTCATCTGTTCATCATCATTGACTAACCGCTCGAAAAAGTCCTTCAGTTTCAATTCAATTGGATCAAATATATTTTCATATAATAAATTAAAAAATTTATGTATGTTTATAATCACATTATCATAAACTATAATTTTTATGGTTCGTGTAAATAATCACACACACGCATACTATATGAAATATTTTTTGTCATTTTCCATGTGCTACCATAACGAATATTCAAGGAAATTATTTCCGGTTATGACTAATATTCGAGTCATTTGAAGATATAAGACGATATTTACAAAGTACCTAGCATTTCAAACTTACCTAATGGTGTGGTAGCATGCATTTTAGATCATATGTTATCAAAATACTACATAAAATTCTAAACATTTAAGTAAATTTTAAAAGATGTTTGAATACATATATGCAATGGCTCCATTGAGTAAGGAAGTACTCAGCTGACAGCTGGCAAACAATTTGCTGATCATCCGCATGCCAATTTTGTAGGCACATTCTCACTGTAACACTTTACAATTTCCGGTTTTCGTGAAATTCGAAGCATTTTAAACATTTTTTGGGTTCTTTATCATATTTTTTGAACATGCTTTGAATAATACACGAGAAAATTGTTTATGTTTACTCTGAGCAACAGCGGTAATATTAATTTCCGAATCAAGTGTCCCACCAGAATGCCTTATCTTTCCGAAAAATATTTGAAAATTATACTCTTTTAACATTAGTGCTTTTTGCATTTCACCAAGAAAAATATATTTAAAAATATTAAACAATTCCATTCCTACCTTACCAAAATTTTGTTTGAATACAACTTACGTCCACACAAAATACTGAGTTGAAAAATTAATAAATTCAGTCAAACAAACAAATGAATGTTTCCATGGTCTTTAATTTTGGAATTCCAGAAAATATATTTTCAAGAGAAAATGTTGTAATTTAAAAAATTTAGGACCATAAACACTATCTTTAGTGTCATTTATTTAATTTCGTATATATTCTAACACGATATCTCATTTCCTAACGACATAAGACGTTCATAAAATGACCGTAAAGTAGTAATCGGGGAAGTTTAACGTGACCTTAAGTGTTTCAACATAATTTAATGATACATTTTAGTATAGTTTAAAAAAACTTGTCATGACTTTTTAAAATGGTGTTTTTTGTCTTTCAGATGGTTTAGGTACAGAGCTAGAAATCTTTTTAATACATATATCCGAAGAATGATTAAATACTTCTATAGGTTTTAGAGAGACTAATCAATCTAACATTAAAGATTAAACTGATTCATTGTACAAGCGACACAAAAATTGATAGTAAGAAATTTTAAGTCTTGATTCCTGATTAAAAACGATTAGGATTGTTCGTCATAAAAGCTACTTTTAAATATCGTATACAAGATTTTTAGTAAAATCTAAAATAATCTGCTAAGAATAAGAAAAATAAGTTCAATTAACTTGTATATAAAAAGAGTCTGGGAAACTGCCTCAATTTATCCATGTTTAGGATTAATTATTTACAAAACTATTTTATTACCTCACATGAGATCAGTCAATAACAAGAAGGATTCGCAAATAAAAAACTAATGCATCATTCATCAATATTTACATCCTATTAATTATAAATCATGGTAATTTAACGCTAATTATTTATATCTTGTAGGAATATCAAATGAGTTTATAAATTCAAGAGATTGTCAATCAACATTTTAACGCATTAATTATTTTATTCATATACTTTTCTTAAAGAAAAATAATGAAAGAAAATAATTTTAATGCGATTTCTACATGAAAAATTTTTTTATCATTCAAACTTTAATACATATGAGAATTTTTAATACAGATATCTTATAGAAATGTAACAAAATACAAAATAAATATTATCTTTAAAAAAACGATCTGTAAAATAAATATTTAATTACTGATATTTCAAATGTTTACCCGTTTTGAAGTAAAAAAACTTGAGGTCGCCAATACTGAAAACTTTTTTAATAAATAAAGTTTTTGTAATGTTACAATTTTGATTTAGACATCTTCCAAATTAAACAATAGTTGATACTCTTGTTCTATAAAATTGTAATTTTTAAAATTTAAGTTTAACAAATTTAATAAATAAATTTTTTAACATAAATTCTGTGTAAAAAAAGTCTTATAAATTGATTTCCTAAAACAAAGCTGTCTTTCAAGTCGAATCGACCGTATCACTGATAGAAATTGCAAATGCCACGGTAACCATTTAATGACTTTTTCAAACAACATATATCTTATGGCGTGTTTTATACATTATAATCCTTGTATAACAAATATTCAAAAAAGTGTGCAAAATTACATTTTTACATATATAAAAATTCTTAAGAATTTTATTTCAGCCAAATGTTTTTGATTGGATATCCGTGGTTATAGAATAAGGCATCGTCTAAGTGTACCAAAAATCCCGTTATTTTTACCATAATTCGGTGCAATTAGTCTCTTTTTCAGGTCCCATTATTCGAATAAAAAAATTCGACTATTTGTAACAAAATTTCAGCACATATAGTCATAGCCAAAAAATAAACAGAACGATGAAATAAACTTTGTCTGAATTTTGGTGTCTTTTATTTTGCTATATTTAATAATACCATGTATATTTCTGTTTTAAGATACTATTGATAGTTAATACATTTTTTTGAATGAATTCTGTGAGGATGGAGGCAATTAAACTTTGTCCTTTTAATCGCATAGAATGATAAAAGTATTCACATGTGAAGGCATGTGACTGTTGAAGAATTCTTAAGTTACTTTGCGATTCTTGGAGATTGGACAGGTGTCTGGTATTTTCCGAACAATCTAAACTTAAATTGATAACATTCCTTACTCTTTTACGATAATATATTTTTTAAATTATTATTATTATTATTATTATTATTATTAATATTTCCAACGATCAATTTTGGACCTTCTTGATATTTCTATCGCATAATGATTAAGCCACTAGTTCAATTAAACAATTTTAATCCCAATTTTTTTTTCAATCATTAAAAAAGAAAATTATCACAGACTTAAGATTGTTACAGACCAATATTACATAAGCATTCTTTAAATGGGATTTTTGTACTAAACTGAATATTGTGCACGGGGATATCCCCGTATATTTGGCAGTCCGGTATAACTTTTGCTCCATCATACAGGGGGTGACCTACAGCTTAAGATGAAATATGAACCATGAGAACTTTGTTAAAAGTACATGAAAAATTTCTAGAGGTATCGGTTCGGGGGTCGAACCTCGGACCTCCAGTAAGAAGTCCGAGCACTGAACCAACTGAGCAACCATTATTAATTATCATGAGTAACTATTAATATTTTTGATTATTAGAAAATCTTCCTACCATCCATAATATCCATTCTATTCGTTGTTCCATAAACCCTTCGAATTGTAAAATATTTAGGGAATTTTCTGATCTGACTTCTGAGAAGTGATATGAGCAAAAGGACGGAAATTTAACAGATCCTTTGGCATATCGACGATTAGCACTTGAGGCCGAAATCGAACGCTCGTTAATTAAACTACATGATATCCCTTCGCGATTCGCGTGCCACGCGCGTCTTGTTTTTGCGTCAGCACGCAACTCACTGAAGTCCAAACAAACGATGGAGTCGGTTGAAAAAATATTTGTTACGTTTCGCTGGAATTGAAAGCTGATTGGGCCGAGTCTGCCCCATTAAACTGTCATTCTTATCAGTGACTACTGGTTACCCTCAAACTGTTATAACCAGGGCCGCATGTCGAGTACTCCATGCGATAGGTATTCAAGTTTTCATAATTTCTTATAATACATTATATATACAAAACTGCCCGTGTGGAAATTGCTAAATGTTTGCCTCATTACAAGTTTGGCACCAACTCGGAGAATTATTTTATGGCTACAGCAGGGTTCATATCTTAAATCTAGTTTGGATCAACTTTGTGTCATATCTCTCGATTGCAGCGCCATAAACTTGGCTGTACATCGGTTTTCAGTAGGGCTCCATCTTGAACCTCTTCAACACAAGTAAATATTATTATATTACACTGTGATTCAATTATACAAGGTATCGAAAGTGAAAAGCACTCGTCGCGTTTGGAGGCATCGAGCAATTTTAAACTCAAAGATTCCAGAACGAAAACGAAAGTAAGTAAATAAATTAAAACAAATGTATTTTTATGACGCAATGAAGTCAAACGTCAAATTAAAATATGAATATTTTATTTTTATAAAAGAATAATTAAATCGCACATTTATAAGACTACGTAATTTAAATTATAAATGGTTTAATAAATCCTTTTTATTTACTAATCAATACATTATTTTACCGAATTATCTGATTTTTTAAATATTAAAAATAAAAATAAATTAGCCTATAAAATGGAGATTAGTTAAAAATCAAATTTATAATTTAGGGAACATTTTTTAGATGAATCGAATAAACGTAAGATTTCTTGTTAATAATACCACTTTATTATAGATACAGACGCAGATGATGAGTTCAGTTACTTGTAATAATTCTTTTAAATAAACAATTTTACCTTAATACATGTTTTTACTCATTTTTTATTTTTAAAAAACAATTTTTGAATGTAATGTTACTGAGACCAGAATAATATATAAAGCCAAGTTGGGGCCAAGTCGGTCGATAAGTTAGGATCTGGCTGGGTTAGGCGTTTCATTTGTGGCCTGGCCCTATGTAAATCTCCAAATTGGGGCCAACTTTTTCCCAGTTTGGGCCCAGCTAGCGTCATGACAAAAATTTCACATGGGTTAAAATACGACTGCAATTATTCTAATAAATAAAGAAAATGATTTTGTTTTCAATTCTCAATGTTTATATGTTGCAATTGAACTAACTTCCAGAATTTTATAATGATTTTACGTATTGTAAAAAAATATCTTTAATATTGCAGAAAATTTAATTGAGTAAAAATAATTTTTTTGAATATTTTCAGAAAAATAAAAAATTTCTTGAAACATAAATTACTTAAATAAAAGATTTACTGATCACTATTGGTACTGGGAAAAATTTATCTTTGAAATTCGGAAAATATTTTAAATGCATTCTCGGATGGTTGACTCCTTTTTCGTGAACTTTAAAACCAAAAATCTGGTAGTTTAAAGGAACGTTTTTGGCCGCATGGAAAATTTTAAGGTTTCTGATGGGGCCCAGCATAAACCCTTTAATCGCTATTGTGGCCCTACTTATGTTAGACAGGCATGCATGGAGCTACAGTCAAACCTCGTTTATTGTATTCCCTTAAAAACGTAAACATGTCGTATATTCTCGAGAGGGGCTTAAACCACTCCACGTATCCGTAAGGTTGTCCTGCGATGTCATTGGCTATGAGGAATATGTGACCATCAAGTTGGGAGATGGGGAAGTTTCGATAAACGAATATCTTGGCTTGCAATAAACGAGACTTATAATAAACGAGTGTTGCAATAAACGAGGTTTCAGCAAAATAAAAAACGTATTTTTTCCTAATGCTGTTTTGATTTTGCATAAAATAACTCTATAAGGGGTGCGCATCAAAACATATAATTAAACAAATGTAGGATCCAGGAGTAACAACCTCGATCGTTCTCGGAACAAACGATCCCGACACCAAAAGACGATAGAGTTTGTAAAATCATTTATTCACTTCACAATAATCCGAAAATTGAAGGACATTTAACACAGCTCTGTCAAAGAAAAAGCACTGAAAACGCACTGGTGGACTGGTGGCCCAGTACCGCTTCAATGCTTGTTTGAGCTGATTTTCAGTACCTAAACGGCACTGAGAAGTGATGGGACCGTTGATGGTCCTATTGTATTCATCACGTACAGGCCGGGCAGAATTCTTTACAGTACCTGGCCGCAAACAACTCGACTCTCTTTTTAGAATTGTCTTCAAATTATTAACACTTTTGTTTCATTTATGAATTTCTTCATTATACATATTTATAATTATAACTTATATACTAATATCCTACTTTGAAGTTGACTTCAAAAATGTTATCTGTTTTAGCGTATCTCATTCCCTTTACAAGATACGTTATATTTATTCCAATTTTAAGCATCCAAAAGAAAAAGTTAGATATATGAAATAATCGAATCCTGCAGATTCTGAATTTCTAACCTTCTCATAGATAATTTCAAAATTTAAAAAATTTTAATCTTTGGTTTTTAATCCCTTTCAGCTGGTTTGCTTGGTAGCCTGGTTGCATTGGCATGATCACACCGATTTTCATTAACACTATAGTATACACTACTAAGACCCTTTTCAAAGGCCTTACAGACTAGATTTATTGGGCGAAACTAGCCTTTTAAAATTTTAAATGAACACTTGAAGGGGAATTGGGGTGTAGAAAACTAGCGGTACAGGTAGTGCTGCAGAAACAGCGCTGAATCGGCACTAACCAGTTCGTTTTCTTTGCTTTTTCAGTGCGTTTTCATCGGCAGGGTACAACCTTCAAGAAGAGTGCTTCTTGAAGGTCGTAGTTCGTACACGTGCGCCGATTGATTTGGGTTTTTTGTATGATTATTGAAGTGTTATGTAATTATTATATTTTGTGTGAGAGCAAAGAATGGAGAGATAAGGAGCGACAGAGAGAGAGAGAGAGAGAGAGAGAGAGAGAGAGAGAGTGGAGAGGGGTGTGAGAGAAAGATGGGAAAGAAGCGAAGTGAGATAGAGATGGAGAGGAACTGAAGGAGTCAGTCAGTGAGAGAAGCGAAGGAAAGATAGAGAAGGGGAAGCGTCACCCAGCCCAGCGTTACCCAATTTTGCGAGTTCACACCGTGCCATAAGAAGTTATCACGACAAAATCTTTACTTGATTTTCGACAGAATTCGCTATTTTTATTTTTTTGTCAAGTAATATTATTTGCTTTTTTATCATTTATTGAAAAAACTTGGTTGAGACTTATCTGGTTCGCATGTTATGAATATTTAAAGAATAGTAGAATCTATGAATCGCGTGGCAAACTGCATCGCCGCAATTGTGCATTGTGCCTAGTTGCTGCGCGGCACAAGCAATCGACTGGAATGCTGCTCTTTAAATATTCATAACTCGCGATTCAGATGAGTGTCCATCAAGTCTTTTTTTCATATAAAAGATAAAAGAACCAGGAATATTATTCTACAACAAAATAAAAATATCGAAGTTCGTCAAAAATCGAATCCAAATTTTCTTTTTGATTGTTTTATTTTGTGAAAATAAAAATAAAAAGTTCTATAATATGTTGTATAAAATAGCATATTGCTTTAATAACTGCCTGCTAGTTTCATTATCATGCAAAAAAGTTTCAAAAATATTACAGTTTAAATTTAAAAGAAGTTGAACAAAAATTTCAAAATAGTGTAGCTCCCAGAATTTTCAAAATGTTTGAAAATCCTTAAGCTAAGAAACATCACTTATAAAGCAACAAACTACGCAAAGTTACATTAAAATCGATGAAATGACTGCCAGGATTGATATTTCTGACTTCGAAAGCGTGTTATATGAGTAAAACTTTGTTGGAATTCAAAATGCAACAATACGATATCAGGCGCATTTTTCGCGTCTTTGAGACACATCGATTAACCTATTATTGAAACTTTTAAGACCTACCAGTTTCGACTTATGAAGTTTTAAAAAATTGTTTATTCTGTTTATATGAGAAAAACTTTGTCAATATTAAAAATACTAAAGTACTGTATATGAAATATTCGTTCGCGTCTTCGAGACACGTAAAATGACCTACTGACGAACCTCCTATGACCACTTATGATATAAAAAAAATACTGACTTATAAATATATTCTTTATCTTGTTGATACAGTCCACTCTCTGAATAATGACGCTCTGAATAGTGCCGCTTCTCCTCATTCTTTCTCGAATGTATCCCCCACCATCTCGCTATCGATTCGATGTACGAAAGTAGACTATATGTGCCGAATTAATGCTTTACAGTAAACATAATAATTAATCAAATACTTACCAAATCAATGCTTGTACAAAACCGACTTGTTTCTGTCGACTCAAAATTAAAAAAAAACATCTAAACATATACTGTTCGTACTTACGGGAAAAAAAGAAAACTGATGACCCGCACTATTCAGAGAGAGCGGATGCAAATTCGGTGGCGCGTCCACGTGCCAAGAGTGGTGGAATCTCAGTTACATGAAAAATACTTCCCATACAGAGCACGTCTGGCTCTAAAGAAAACTTTTTTAATATTGGGAGTACAACAGTAATATTCTATGAGGTTTGAGGGTTAAGCTCTCTGATTTTCTGAAAATAAGTTTTTCAGTGAAACAGAAACATAAGCTTGAAAAAATATTGAATGTATCTATTTTTTTGTTAGGGAAAACCCTTGGTCTATGAGAAAGCATATTTATTTGATAATTATATGAGAAAGCAAAATGCTCATAAAATGATTAAAAATAAATATATATAGTTAATGCATCCGTAGTATTTCGCAGATGTGTCGCGAGACTCCTTTTTCAGAAAAATGGGTTTTTCTTATATTTTCAATTTATACCTACATTTGAAACCATTCGAACATACTTTAACGCCTAATTTTATTCGTTCTTGTTTCCCGAATATGGTGAGGCGATTCGGAAAACAAACCGAAAAATGCTTGATCAATTTAATACATTATTTTTTTGATTCTTTGCATGATTTACTGCGCTTCAAATACTGCGATTTTATTTTAAATAAAGTTTCAAATATTTTGGGAAATTTAAGTTGTACCAACTTACTTATAAATATATTAACAATTTTAAAAAATTACAATATTGTAACGCGAAATGCACTGACTCTGACATGCATTATCTTAGGCAAATAAGAAAGGTTAGTTTTGAGGTTATGATATAGCGATTGAAAAACCGCAGTAATCCATTCAACAAGGCAAATCGGGTGCCAAATACTGCTGTGGTTAGATTCAAATTGCAATACATTAGTTAAAAACATAGATACATGAGTTGATTCATTGGTGATAAGTATAAATACATTTGCAATGAAAGAGCGAAGCAGCATCTCGGAGATCATGATTTTGTATCTCCCAGATTGCTGTGGGTTAGAATCGAAGTAGGAATCAGAAGATTATTTATCATAGCATGTTACGTGCCAGTTGATAGTGATCCCAGAGAAGCAAAATACGACTTCTGGGACACTTTAAATGATACGATAAATATTTGCGATACAGAAAGAGTACTGCAATTTTGGTGATACAAGAACAAACTATAACGGAGATAAATTAGTTGGCTTATGCTTAGAAAGTGGTTTGCTTATTACAAATACTTGGTATAGGCATAAAATGATCCACATATACACCTGGTCTAAAAGAAATAGACACAGTATAATTGACTTTGTTGTTGCGGATGAAAGACTAAGAGAGCTAGTTAAAGATACAAGGGTCATGAGTCGTTCTGAATGCAATACTAATCATTAACTTCTGATCTCCAAAATTAACTTAGATCTGGGATGGAGAAAAAAGAGAAGCAAGAAAACAAAACAAAGGCGAATCAAAATTGAGAACCTACAGAAATCGGATGTGCGAATAAGTTTTCAAAATAAGATAATCGAAAGCATAGGTAAGGTACAGGTAGAACTTTGAACATGGCAGGTTTTAGCGATGAGGAGAGAAATAGACGTATAAATTATTACAGACGCAAAAAGAGGATACTCGAGCGATTAATTAAAGAAAGTAAAGATAAAATTATAGCAGAAGAATAGATGAAAATACAAAACAACTTTGAAGGAAGCAAGAAGCTTCTTTATAAAGCAATGAAGGGAAATAAAAGTACAGAATTTGTGAACATGAGAAATAGCAAAGGGGACATGCAATATGAGGCAGGTGGGGTTATAGACGCTTTCAGAAACCATTTTAGGGGGCAATCTGGTGATGAAGCTATAGGAAACCGCAACTGCGATGTTGAACAAAATGCGTCAGAAAACTCAATTGAGAAAGTCTGTATCACTGAGGTTGGGGATATAATCAAGAATTTTTAAAACAGTAAGGCTTCCGGGGTAGACAGTATTAACGCTGAAATGCTTAAACACGGTGGCGAGTACATACCACGTAGACTGTGCGAACTGATAAATGTATGCATCGAAATAGGAAAAGTCCCAGATGATTGAAAAAAAGCGATTATCGTACCAACATACAAAAGAAAGGGAGATAAAAGCGACTACAATAATTACAGATGGATTAGTTTATTAAGTACCGTCAGTAAAATATACTCAAAAATACTTATTCGCAGGGTAATGAAAATAACAGAAGAAAAGATTTGGGAAGTCCAAAGTGGGTTTATGCCAGGACGGTAACGTATGGATCAAATAGTTAGCTTAAGGCAAATCACAGAAAAAAGTTTGAGAGTAGGAAATAAAGTTTACTGTGCATTTGTTGACCTAGAAAAAGCTTTGGACGAGGTAGATAGAAGTACACTTTGGGATGTCCTAAAAGAGTACGGAGTAAATGGATGGCTTCTACAAGCTCTAAGAACAATATATACTGGATGCAAAGCAATTGTAAGGTTAAATGGGAAATTGCGCTATGTCTTCATGGCTATTTATATTATTTATGGACAAGTGTTTCAGAATGGCTCTTTTCGACGAAGAAGGTGTGGATCTCGAAACAGTAAGGGTACGTGGATTAGCTTTCGCAGATGATAAGGTTTTTTATAGCAGTTTTTTTATATATTATAGCAGAGTCAATTGAAGATTTGCAAAGCATGTTAAATAAACTGAATACAACCATGAAGAGCATGGGCCTAAAAATTAATGTAAATAAAACAAAAACTATGGTGTTCGAAGGAAAGAATGAGAAAACCATATGCAACATTGTATTAAATGATGAGAAAATTGAACAAGTTGAGAAATTCGTATACCTTGGTAGCTTATTTAATTGGGACGGGAGGATAGGTGAGGAGTTAGATAGACGCATAAACGAAGGTAAGAAGGTTATTGGTAGAGCACGCCGCCTTATTAGATGTAAAAATATATCAAATAAGGCTAAAATAGCCATACATCCCGAGTCGAAATTCTGGACGTTGTTTAGATTTCGATACCCTGCATGAGACCTGTTTTGTACCTACGAGGCCTGAATAATACCTCCATTGTACCACTGCAGTTGTTTGTAGTGGAGGTGATACCCCTACTTGGCGCGTCCCCAGGTGGCGGATAGGGGAATGCTCGCTGGAAACAGAGGGTAAGGCGGA
>JAAAKG020109109.1:0-38893 GCA_010014905.2 Druon quercuslanigerum | reverse complement strand
TATTTATTTTAACAACTTAAAAAAAATTCATTAAAATTGATTGATTTTACCTGTTCTAAAGGTATCTCCCCCCTTAAGCTATTCGGAACTCCAACCCAAGATTTTATTAATTAGGTCTAAACAATCCAACGTAAATATATTTTTCAATTATCTCATAAAAAATTCACAAAAATAGCTTTTTTTCTGTGGTAGTCACTAGATGACCCCTTGATAAACACTTTTTCCAACAAAGTGTAAAACTCAATATTACTTAATGTATTATAAATTTTAATTAAGTAATAATCAATTATAAATATTACAATATCAGATATTGCTACATAATGTATTTCCGGTGGAAAGTATGATTATTCAGGCTGAATTTCTTCGCATGTACAAGATATAGGTAAAGTATACTAAAATAAATATAAAAAAAGTATTCAAATTGAAGTAGGAGTACTGCAAAAAGGAGGGCACATTGAGTTGGAAAGAGAAATAGTTAAGGGGGTGGGGGGAGTTTAGCAATTTATCTCGCAGCGCCCAGAGCGGTTGGTAGCGTCGGTCGGGCAATCAGTGCGAATCCCAGAAGTCTCCGGCGAATCATGGTTTCTGCCCTCGTATGCGTTTAATCCACGCTTTCGTCTGTATGCGCTCACATGGACGAGAATGTAGGGGTTTCATTTGCGAGCGTATACGGGCTTGCTGTCACGTAATTTCTCTGTCTCTCTCTCGCTCATCCCCCTCCCTCTCACACTCTTCCACCTTCCGCTACGTAATCCCACCCCCACGTAACGCATCTGCTAGTGACTTGACCTGCGTTATACCTCGCGCTGAAATTGACGCAAACCGCAGTCAGACTTGTCCGGGCAAACTCGGTCATTCTCGTTTTTTTTTTCGCCCGGAAAACTGATGGTGGGGGTAGCGCAGCGCTCAGTCTAAAGTACGCTGTTAACCGGGATGCAGTCTTTTCCTGTTTGTCTATTTACTGATCTCCTTATTTTTGTATTATTTTTTTGTTTTCTCTAAAGAAATTACAACTGTTAGTATTACTTCAATTCAGTTAAGTTTTTTGTACATTATACTGCCTTTAATTGATACTTTCTAAAGTTCGTCAAAATTATCAACGCAACTTTCGTTGCCGATTTCATGACTGAGATGAACGATTTTTAAATTTTGAACCAGACTTCACATCTATCATTATATGCATATGAAAAATACATAATAAAATTTAAAAAGGAGAATTCAAAAATCCAATTATAAGTCAAATGATTCTTGTAGAAAGTAAAAGGAAGTAGACATATATAAAAAGTTGTAAAATCACAAATATTATTTATTTAAGACCATACTGCGAAGACCAGAATGTTCTCAAACAGGGGAAATATGATGATTTTTTATAAAAATTGGTGAATAGTATTGGAATAAATTCTGTAACAAAAATTTTATGCAGGTACACATTTGACTTTCAGACCCGAAAAGATGAACTTTACAATAAATACTTGAATTATCAACCAATAAAATTAATTATGAAGAAAGCGGTTTCTTTTAAAACTAAATAGATGATCTTTAAAGCAAAATAGATGAATTTTTTTAAACAAAAAAGTGAAAATTTTAATTAAATAGCTACATTTCCAATCTTCAAAGATAATTTTCTTTACCCAAAAAAAAAGATGTTTTATTCCAGAAAGAAAATTAACTAAATTGAAGAATTTTCACTTTAAAAAGACGAATTTTCTACTAAATGTTTGTAGTATCAATCCGAAATTTTTAAGAAGAGTTACTTTTTTACCGAAAGATTGATCTATAACTGGAATAGGTCAAAAATTAATTTTCAAAGTGCAAGACAAGTTTCAAACAGAATAAGGGAACTTTAATCAAGTAGTTAAATTTTAAATAAAAAAAAGATCAATATTCAACCAAATAGAAAATAGAGTCCTTTTCAGTTTAAAACAGTACTTCTCAACAGAAAAGAAAACGATTTTTAATTCAAGATATTAATTTTCCACTAAAATTATTAATCTTGTACAAAATTTACTTATTATCAACCAAAAAGGATGTATTTTTAACGAAAAATGTAAGAGCTCGTACTTCAGCCAAAAAAGTTTTTTATTTTAAACTAAAAACTGTTAAATCTCAACTGAAAAGACAAATTTTTAATATAATAGTTCAGTTTTAACCAAAAGACATTAATTTGAAAGAGATGAATTTTGAATAAAATACTTACATTTTCAAGCAAGCAGTTAAGTTTTAGACAAAAAAAGATTACTTTTATACAAATGAGAGAAATTTAAAACAAAATAGTATTATTTTTAACCACATCAAATGAATTTTCTATTAAAGTTATAAATTGTCTACAAAACAAGAATTTTTTATTAAGGTGGTTTAACCTTTAACCAAGTTGTTTTATTTTTGGACAAAAAAGATTTGTTTATAATGAAAAATGTAATAGCTGATACTTCAACTAACAACATGTTTTTATTTTTAATTCAAATTTGTTAAATTTTACGAAAAAAGGAAAATTAGAAAAAAGATCCTTTAGGCAAAACAGAATTATTCCCAACCAAGAAGTTACATTTTTAATTAAAAAGAGATGACTTTTCAACAAAATACTTAAATTTTCTATCAAACATTTGATTTGTTAAGCAAACAGGATGATTTTTTCACAAATAAGTGTGTTCCAGAAAATAGTAGTATTCCTAACCAAATGAGATGAATTGTGAACCAAAAATGTAATGTTAGATTTTTCAAATAAAAATAATTAACCTAAAACTAAAAAATATTAGTTTTTTACAAAAAGATGAGTTTTCTATCCATAATGACGAGTTTTCTGTCCAAAAAGATAAATATTCTACAAAATAGTTGAATTTTCAACAAAATGATTAAACTTGCAACCCGAAAGAGATTAATTCTTAAGTAAAGTTTTATGAAAATAGGGCGCAAAAATGGAATTCTTAAAAAAAAGCAAAAAGAGGGGAATAGGGGAAAGGCTGGGAATTCTGCAATACTGATGAAAATGTACAATTCTACTGTAATCGAGCCACTATCAGAATCTTAATCGCGAATTCTGCGATAAGAAGACGGAGTTTTCCTAATGCGATTCTGGCGCATCAAAATCGATTATTTAACGATAAGTTCAGGGAAGTTCGATTTTGCCCACAATCTTTCGGTAGGCGGCAATTACTCAGATAGCTCTCATTTATTTGCTCGACCATTAAAGTCTCGCGCTGCATGTCCCTTCTTGTGCAGATACCCACTACATCCGCTTCTAGAACCTCCCCTGGAACCCAGGAAGTATCGATCTCCGTTGCATCGATGCCAAAGTTCAGACGAGAATTTAATCAGCCGTTTTCAGGTAAATTATTACGTAATCCACTATTCCGGACCAAAACCCACCCTAGATGGGTTTAAGTTTCCGAATAGTCCCGCGACCGCAAGGAGCCTTACTACTTCCTTCGGAGAGGGGCTCGTTCTCTGTTAGCGAGCAGAAAGCGTTCAACGTTTACAGGCGTCCATCCTCGTCTAAATATTTACAGGATTGGTGCCGGGAGAGTCTTATGCACTTCGACCTGAACAACTGGGACTTCATTTTTAGACCATGGATTTTGGAAACTCCTGTTAGGAAGGCTAGCATTGAAATAGACTGTAAATTTTTTATTGTAATCGTCGATTGAGCACCTCGCATTTGAGTTTGTAAACTATGAATCAGATTTTATGCCACTTGAAAGTTAAATTGAAGCGATTTCAATACTAGAGAGGCGATCTGATTTGCTGAATAGGTTTCAACAACGTCGATTGGCCAAAAGGGCTGTTGAAAAAATACGTAACTATTTTTCCTGATAAATTGAAAATTAGGATTTCTAATTCCTGCATAAACAGTGATGTTTGTTGTTTCTATTCACTGCTTTTAGATTAATAATCAAGAAAAAAGTTTATTTTATCACACCACCATTATAAGTGCGATTTTAGTTACTGAAACCTAAACCTAAAATACCACTTTTTAGGATAAGTGGTAAAATTGTTTACTTAGGGTACAGCATACTATAAAGTATCTGACATTGTGATCTGATTCGTTGATGGAAATTTATATCTTTACTTTATGGTACGATGAGTGCAGTGACCCCCAACTTCGGCATGTAGAAGTACACTTGCGCTAACTGATGTGATAAAAAACCATACGTCCTTCGTCCCCAGAATTTAATTGGAGTGGATTAAAATGAATTAAAATGAATTGTGGTGATTTGGATTGGATTGTAGTGAATTGGATTGGAAGGGATTGGGGTTGATTGGATTGGATTTGAATGGATTGGTTTGGAATAAATGAGGATTGCATTGCAGTGGATTGAAGTGAAAACGAGTGGATTGAATTGGATTAGATTGCAATAGATTAGATTGGTTTCTATTCGATTATAAGAAATTGGATTAGAATTATTGAATTGGAATCAATTGTATTGGAGTTAAATGGATTGGAATGAATTGGAGTGGATTGGACTGGATTGAATTATATCGGAAAAGATTGGAATGGAATGAAATGGATTGGAATAGATGGCAGTGGATTGGAGTGGATTAAATTGTAATGCATGAAATTGGATTCGAGTGGATTGGATTGGATTGGAATAGATTAGATTGGTGTCTATTCGGTTCTAAGAAATTGGATTGGAAATATTGAATTGGAATCAATTGTATTAGAGTTAATTGGACTGTAATGAATTAGAGTGGATGGGAGGGGATTGAATTATATCGGAACAGATTGGAATGGAATGAAATTGATTGGAATAGATGGCAGTGGATTGAACTGGATTAAATTGTAATACATGGAATTGGATTTGAGTGGATTGGATTGGATTGGAATAGATTAGATTGGTGTCTATTCGGTTCTAAGAAATTGGATTGGAATTATTGAATTGGAATCAATTGTATTAGACTTAATTGGATTGTAATGAATTAGAGTAGATTGGACGGGATTGAATTATATCGGAAATGATTGGAATGGAATGAAATGGATTGGAATAGGTGGCAGTGGATTGAAGTGGATCAAATTGTAATACATGGAATTGGATTCGAGTGGATTGGATTGGAATAGATTAGATTGGTTTCTATTCGGTTATGCGAAATTGGATTGGAAATATTGAATTGGAATCAATTGTATTAGACTTAATTGGATTGTAATGAATTAGAGTGGATTGGACGGGATTGAATTATATCGGAACAGATTGGAATGGAATGAAATGGATTGGAACAGATGGCAGTGGATTGGAGTGGAATTAATTGTAATACATAAAATTGGATTCGAGTGGATTGGATTATATTGGAATAGATTAGATTGGTTTCTAATCGGTTATAAGAAATTGGATTGGAATTATTGAATTGGAATCAATTGTATTAGAGTTAATTGGATTGTAATAAATTAGAGTGGATTGGACGGGATTGAATTATATCGGAACAGATTGGAATGGAATGGAAGGTTTCCTTAACGATTTTATCAGACTAAGTCATGAGCAATTATCTTAAACATACTGACTCATTAAAAAGTAACTAGAGCAAATTTGCTATGCCACATTCAATTTCAAGACATTTTTCAAGATTTCCAGAGATTAAAAAAAATTATAAATCCGAAATTCCAGACAAAGTCTCAAATTTTATCCTTTCTTTGAACGTTTTATTGATAAGGATCTTTTGTTTGGTTGATCAAAATGTCCCAGCTGATTGTATGTTTTCTTTCTCTGATAGCAATAGAATGTCTTGAAAAACTTTTAGACGGTTAGTCCTCTCTGTCCTTTTTAAAAGAGGACGACTAAATAAATAAAAAAATGGAAATTTGAAAATGGTTTGGTACGATAACCTTGATGAAAACTAAAAAAGAAGGTTGCTTACCTTCTTATTTTTTTTCTTTTCTATTTTTGTCCAAAAAAAAGGATTTTTTTCTTTTATTTTTTTGAAAAATTTCTATCTTTTCTCAAATTGCAATAGAAGTATTTTACGATGGTTATCAAAATTTCGGCGTTGGATACTTGGTTTTATTTTTAGGAATTCTGGACATTAACTAGATTATTGGAGGTTTAATAGGATTTTAATTTGATTTTAATCTAATTTTGATTTCTAATTTTTTTACTAATGGTAATATTGGCGTAAAGAAAGAAGAGGGATGAAGGGTGTACAGGAAGTGTGATGAGTTGAAGATCGAAAAACAACCGAACTGAATATGAGATGGGGCTTGTGTAAGAGAGAAGTTAAGACGTTAAGGAATTAGTGGCGCGAGCAGAAGATGGGTCTAGGGCTGAGAGAGTGAGAGTCTGGAAAATTTGGGGGCAAGGGGAGCACGGTTAGGGTAGGTTATTAGTAAGATATCTGGATGTGATTAGGGTGAGTTTTAGGGGGATATAATGAAATTATAGAAAGAGACGGCTTATAGAGGGTTCAGGAGAGGGCATATGAGTAGAAGTGTTCGTGCATGAAAGTAGGGGATTTTAGAGGTACTAAGAGAATAAGAAAATGTGATGAAATGTCTGTATGTGCGTGCGTCGTGCGTGTCATGTGTCCCATATGAGCATACAGGGAGGGAGGTGGAAACTGGTAGGACTATAGAGGATTTGGAGGAAGGAGGAGGGGAGAACTGATGAGGTAGAATAAAAGAGTTATATGGCTATGTGTTTAAGGTGAGAGAAAAGGGGATATTGAGGAAAAATGGAGTTACAGAGGTTAGGTAAGTGTATAAGAGTAGTAGAAGGGCTTTGGCATAAAAGGATGGGACTTCCGAGATACAAGGAGGATGATAAACTATAAAAAAAGAATATATACATGGTACATGGTAAGGCATGGCAATGAAAGGAGATGGTAAGCGTCTACAGAATTTTGGAGAAAAGAGATATTGAGGTATAATAAGAAAATAAGGCTT
Organism: Druon quercuslanigerum; assembly: GCA_010014905.2. Taxonomy (NCBI): domain Eukaryota; kingdom Metazoa; phylum Arthropoda; class Insecta; order Hymenoptera; family Cynipidae; genus Druon; species Druon quercuslanigerum. Next base: position 32,028 of record JAAAKG020109109.1, on the reverse strand, counting down.
ATAGAGGGCTTAGGAGAAGTATAAGAGTAATTGAAGGGTTTATAGTTGTATTGGTGGAAATGTAAAAATAATACGAACAATAATAGAAAAGTCTAAAAGTGGTATGTTGCTATGAGGAGAAGGATGATTCGTGCCAATGTCTAAGATGCACAAAATTCCGCGTAGGGCTGAAAATGTACTAATGTGTAGAGGTATTAGGAGAAAGGCAGGAGTGACCGACGATGATGTAAGTGGTAGATTGGTATTGTAGGATAATTGTGAGAGTGACAAGTGTAGAAGAAGGTCCTAGGGAAGAAAGAATGGAGTCTGTAAAGGCACTAGGAGGTTTCACAAGGAAAAGGTTAGATATCTAAGAGGTGCAAAGGAACCTAGTATTGAGAGAGTAAAGCCTGTTAGAAGAAAGGAAAAGGGTGGTGCAATAGCATTACAAGTAGTAAAGTGATTAGGAGAGGATGTAAAGGTGAAGATGAGGACAATAGTGTCAAACTATGAGTGTATAAAAGTAAAGGTGTTTGAGGAAGGGAAGGAAAATGAGAGAGGGTATAAGTAATATAGCAGTAGTTTTTCAGAATGTTATCATGAATTTTAAAAATAGATTTGTGGAATGTCCTATTTGAATTGAAACTTCTATCATAAAGTGTAGAAGGGCGATTCTATGGAAGATGATTGGCCACAGACCTTATATGCGTTGTCAGTGATTCTCAACTGGTACCCTGCAATAAATCCTTTACTAAATGAATTAGGGCACGTGACACTAGTCGCGATGCTTTCGTTGGTGTGTAAACGTGACTTTACATCCTTCCGTCCGGATGTACCAGCTCATCCTTGTGTACGAATGAACGACGAGGAGATAAACGCTATCGCAAACGCACACATATGCAGTATGCAGTATGCACCTCCATTTAATTCGATTTTCGAAATTTCTACTATATTCCCGTAGAGAAACGATTATAGCTGGGTCAGATAGTTATCTGCGATTGCGACATAAATTTTCGTAGGCAATTGATAGCGATTGCTCAAACATATCGATGCAGAAATTTCCATTAATATATTTTAAGGGTTCCAATTTAAAATAATTATACGAATAATATTTAAACTATCTGATGCCTTATTGATTCCACGCATGAGATTAATTCACACTATTTCTGACTCTTAAGGCAATTTTAATAGAAAGGAAGGATCGTGAGCAGTGGATACGAGTAAATATTGGATAATTCTTTTTTATAGCACATGAATGAGATTACTGAACTTGAATCATTTTTGGCGAAAAGTATCTTGATTGTGGTCATTAAAGAGAATCATTAGAGTTTAATAATTCAATTATAATTATTAAAAAATTCGAATAATCCAGTAGATACCAGTTTCATGTAGTAATTTTTTCAATAAGACCAGCTGTATGTAACATTATTATGCTCTTGGTAACACATAATTAACTAAAATAACTATCTTCCTCTCTTGCCACGTGACTTAATATATTAATATATTAATAATGTAATGAATAGATTGTGTAATAAACACATAATTATTTGCTTGGCAGAACAGATTATCCGTCTGTATAGCTTGAATGAAACCACATTTGATTTTGATTTCTCGACAATTTCCAGCGCGTGCAGGTCGTCCACGTGATGATCGTACGAACTCCGAATGGTCCGGCCTGACGGCGCACCTGGTGTAGACTCGCATTAAATTAATCCAGCTTGCCGTATGGTAACAGCAGTAGCAACGGTGCAAAAGCTGCTTTAACTGCGTTCGTGCACTTGGCATAATCCACGAAGCGAAGGGAAGGCGGTCTCTGGTCTCAAGAAGTTTGCTTATGTTAGTCCATTCGGTGCCTTGAAATAGCTTCAGTAAACATTCGGCCGATAATTCCTTGTCATCTACTGGGTGGTTCTAAATTCAAAATCAAGCATTAATTTCTGGAATAGCAGAAATGGAAATATCCGAGCGAAAATCCAATATTTTCCTTAAAAAACCAAAAAGGATAAAATCGCTTGACAAAACTTATTATAAACTAATCGAAATCATCATCTTGTAATTAAACCTCGATTTTTTCCCGTTCTGTCAATTTGTGTAAGTTTTCTATTACTTAAATTATCATGTAAGAATTTTTTATCCACGATTCGAAAAATTGGTCCTTCGAGCCGGATGGAGAAACTCCGTATAGGAATTAGGTTATAGTCGTTACACTCTTACGAGAAAATATTATAGTAAATTTAGTGTAGGCCTATAACGATTTCTTTTGTAATAAACTTTTTATCGTATTTTCGCGATTCTAACGCGTTTAGCTAACGTAGGATTTTAAATCCTTTTAAAGAGAACTTAAAATAATAAGTATAATTTAATTCACATTTAAGAAGTTTTTAATTATTTTTATTAATTTTAATCGATTATGACGATTTACGAGTTTGAAATGGATTTTCGTGTACTTGAATTCATTTCTAGAGAACTTTAGGGAATACTATGAATTTTATATCAAGGGATTTCGGCAGATTTCAATAATTTCAAGGGATATTAAGAAACTCCCAATACTTTAAATAATTTAAGAAATTTAGTTATTTTAAATGATTCCAAACAATTTCAAGAGAGTTTAACTCTTTTTATTTCAAAAGATTAATGGAATTTTAAAGGATTCCTACAGATTCTAGCTTCATTTTAAAAAATTTATGGAGGGTTTAAAAAAATCAATGATATTAATTTTAAATAGATTCCTAGCGATTCGAAATATTTCAATAGGTTATTACGATTTTCAAATATTTCAAAGAATTTAAATATTTTAATAAGGAATTTAAGTGATTTTATAGAGTTAAATGGAATATTTTTTTAATAATTAATACATTATTATTTATCAAATTCAAAACGTTGTAAATATTTTGCGTTACTTAAAAATAATTACAAGAGATTTACAAAAGTTCTAGAATTTTCCAAGAATTTTGTAGTATTTCCAAATATTTCAAGACATTTAAAAGAATTTGACAAGATATTAAGATTTATTAAAAATCTCCAATGATGTCAACAATTTGTATGGATTTAAACGTTTTTTAGAGAAATTTAATAAACAAATTTTTCAAAAAAAAATTAGATGCACAATATTAACAAGTCAATCTGCAAAAATTATTATCAAACAAAAAGGTCTAATTATGTCTGATTATGCAAAAAGAATTGCATAGAAGGACCACAAAATATGTATTTAAACAAAATTTTAATCGGCTCATTAGAGGCAAATATATAATAAGGGAAAAAGAGGAAGAGAATTAGGAAAGAGGTAATCAGGCTATCCTTACTCTCATATCTTTTTTCTTACTCTGTCATTTTTATACTACTCTGGGACCAACATGTTTCGAGACCATTTTATAGAACTGCTCATGAGGGTATTCGTCATAGGATACTACGAGTAAATATTTCTATCATATGATTAATATTTTTAATTTATTTAAATATGAGCTTAAAGTTTCTTATTATAATGGCATTTGCATTTTTTTTTGTTTTTTCTTTTTGAATAAATTTCTCAGTTTTTATTTTTGGTATAAGTGTCAATCCTTAATATTTCAAAATATTTTACGTTTTTTAATAATTAAATAAATTTAAATTAATTGCATTATTGCCATCTCTCTTAATGTATAACATTTCGATGAATTCCCTCAGTCTTTGGTTCCTTTTATTATATAGGACTTCACATCGTCCCTATAAAACACATGGCCATGAGTGATTCTTATTTTTTTTAAAGAACGCTATGATATTTTTCATGTCTGTAAAAATTATTTTGATGTTTACTAATGTCGCCACACAGTGAGGGGAAATGCACTTTTTTCATTTATAATTTCTACAGCCTTCAATTTTGGTCCGATATTGAATTTTTAAATTTAAATTAAAGCTGATGAAATTCTAAAGAGCTTGACGCTCCGAACTTTGATCTCCTCTATTTGTTTCTTAATCATTTTTCCACTCCAAATATGGAAAAACTAAAATTTTGTATGTAACAATTTTTCACGTTTTAACCCTTTAAAGGTCAAACGGACGATATTTTTATACGATTTTCAAACGCGATTTTATATATGAATCCGACGGTTAAAAAAATTGAGACAAGTAATATTCGATGTAAAATTGTCTGAACTTTCGAATTTTATAGTCAGAACTTGGAAAAAATGCACATTTTTATTGTAAATTTTCACCTCGAAACCGCCGTTGAATTTTTATAATTTGTCAATTTTTGCAGTCCATGGAATCTAACTTTCAAAATTCATGTATAGGATTTTTCAAATTCAAGATGGCAGCATCCAATATCACGGCTGGAAGTCAAAATTTTTTTGTGCACTTTAATATTTTTCTCAAAAACAATTTTTTGCCGATTAATCTTTACCAGAATGAGTATGCAGGGTTTATTTGGTTCGCTGATTACAAATCCGTTATCAGATTCCATAAATGCAAGATGGCGGATCTAATATGGCGGACAAAAATGTCCAATTTTCATGAAAGTTGGCACAGAGGGGTTTCTTGGGTCGCTGATTACGAATCCGTGGTCAGTTTTTACTAATTCAAGAGGGCGGATCCAATATGGTGATCAAAATTTTAGAAAATTGTTTAATTTCTACGAAAATCGGCATACATGGGTCTTTTGTGTCGCTGATTACGAATCCATTATCAGTTTTTACAAATTTGATATGGCACATCTAATATGTATCCTAAAAGTTTTTCATTTACCTGAATTTTTTAAAATTAAGTTTAAAATTATACGTTCTTCAGCAGTGGAATCACGTTGTCCAGCTCATACTACGTGAAGGTAAACCAAATTTAGAGAGCCGGTTGTTGTGTTTTGTGTTTCTTTATTATATTGGTTTTAATTTGTATTTTTTAATATTTTTTTGTTTAATACTTACGATTATTTATGTATTCTGGAGAAGCATGAAACGCACGAATAAACAAATTGCGAGCTCGTTTTTAACGCTTTGAATTACGAGACATATTTTTCTGACGAGACAAACTATTATGTACTACTTACATTAAAGTTTTGTATATTAAGTATTTTACAAACAAAATTATACTAAACGAATAAACTGTTGTTTTTTATTATATGAAGTAATTATGTTAGTTCATATAAGTTAAGATAAGTTAAGATAAAAATAATTTTTGGATTGTAAGTACTATAAATATAATGTAAAATATAAAAATTTACACATCACCCGTATAATTCCAAAAAAAGAATCACTTCATATAAGTACTTAAGGTCGGCTCATACTTTTTCCTATAAATTTGGTTAGACAACAATTTTATGTGCTGTACAATGGTGCATTCAGTATGGTGCACTATAGAATAGTGTATTCAGTAACCAGAGACCTGAAAACCCCTATATACCAAATTTCATGAATATTAAACTATTTTTGATATTTTTGTATACCATATTGGATCCGCCATATTGAATTTCCAAAAACTGATCATGGATTAGTAATCAGCGACACAAAAAACCCCTGTATACCAACTTTCATTAAAATTGAACATTTTTGGAATTTTTTGTCCTCCACATTGGACTGGCCATCTTGAATTCGTAAAAACTGATAACTGATTCGTAATCAGCGATCCCAAAAAAACCATATAGCAACTTTCATTAAAATTGAACATTTTCGGACATTTTTGTTCGACATATTGGATCCGCCATATTGAATTTATAGATTCGGATAAGTAAGCAACAAATTTTCCACTTCAAGGCGCCATATTGGATTCTGCTACCTTGAATTTGAAAAAACCTTTGCATAAATTTTGAAGGTTAGGTTCCATGGACGCAAAAAATTCACAAATTATAAAAACCTAACGGCGTTTTCGAGGTGAAAATTTACAAAAAAAATGTTTGTTAATTGAAATGTCCTGTTTTAGTTAAATAAACAAATACAACTTTGTCAACATGCATTTTTTTAAATTCTGACTATGAAAACCGAAACTTCAGACAATTTTAAATAACCAATCAGGATAACTTTCTATTGTCTTAAATGAATGTTTATGGACTCATAGAAAACAAATAATTTCTCTATCATTCCATTTATTTGTTATAAAGAAATTCTATGACCAAATTGACAAATAGTCTTATTATCGGTAAAAAAAAACTATTTTTTGTGTGCTTAAAGTGCGACTTTAGGTATTTCTAAAAAATGTATCTTTGATAATATTAAGTAGGATATAAAAACCTAAATGTTCATAAATAATTTTAATAAACAAATTCCAAATGTTGGCAGTTTCACTTGGAAAAATCGGGGTTTCAATCGCATTAGATTATATATTATCGAAGATATATCTGTACCCATTCTGGCCATCAAAGAAAATTGATATTTGATAAAACCTTAAGTTTAAACATTTGGTTACAAGAATTCCTACCTAAAGTGTTTATTGTTAACTTTTTTAATACTTCTGTGACTAGCAGTCATTCGTCCAATAGCTTAAAACATTTTCAGTGAATACAACATTTTTTCTATGAAATAGGACCAAAATTTTGAATTTATTTATGAAAATATAAATTATTATTTTTTATTAAATATTAATAAATATTTATTATTTTAAGAAATACCTGAAGTCTTTCCGGCGATTAAAGGAAATTATAATTTCAAAAAATCTCAAATTTTAATATTTTGCCACAAGAATTGCTTATAACAATGATTGAAGGCTCTGGACATTTTTCAACGAAAAAGTGCATTTCCTCTCACCGTGCGCCACCTGTTATATTGTGTTTTAAAGCTTAAGATTTCCCCTTTGAAGCTAACATACAGCGCGAAAAAATTCAAGTTTGACCAAGAGTTATAAGATAAGAGAAATGTACAAAATTTTAAAAATCTAATAAATTCTGGGCAATTTAGACAATAAACAGTCATAAAGTTGCATAAATTTATAAAATTTTCGTATAGATCATACTCTAAAACAAAGCCCCGACTTTTCTCCCAATGTTAGGTTTTCCCAACGCGTAGCAGCGATAAATTACGCAATTCACGTAATTCTTCTATCATATTCATACAAGTGAAGGAGAATTTGTCTTTTTTTGCAATAACCTGAAAATCCAACTGTGATATGATCCACCATGCGTAAGTAGACATTCGCATTACTTTGCACTAATCCTATTGCGGATTGGAGAGATCCCGTGAACCCCGTGAGCGTCCGTCACGTGTTAGCATATGTAGAGGGTGTGAGTGATACGAATGAAAAAGGATCTTGAAATCTAGGTTCCACCAGAGAGACAGAGATAAAGCGATAAAAAGAATTGAAGGTGGAGAGAGGAACATCGATTTATAGGACATTGTTAAACTGGTCCTGCAGGAAATGCGTATGGATGAATTTCATCAAACGAAATGAGAACAAATTTAACAAAATTTTATTTTAAAGGTGACAGCAGTCACTGATTTTCTATACAAAACATTTTGCTTTATTTATTTAATAAAAGATTTTTCAATTTGGAATAATACGGAGATTATAAGAGTACACATATTAGGCAGCATCAAATTGAATATATATTTTTTTAATTTAAATTTTAAAGCAGATGCGTACCGGACCAAAATTTCCAATGATTTCAAGTTAATAAAGAAAAGATACTAATAGAGATACTAGAGACTAGATACTAATTCGAATTAGAGTATTTCTACCTGTATTTAGAATTTTCTAGTGCACGTGGTGTTCATGTGATGAGTAATTTTATTCCTCACATTAGTTAATTTGAAAATACGTTTGCTTCCTACTATAGGACGTCAAAATTAAAAAATACAAATATATAATTTAAAACGTCTCAAATGAAGTATTTCTTTTTATTGATGCATAATATTTTAACTATTTGATAAAAAATATCGGGCTATAAAAAACCGATTTTAAAAATATTATAAATGACCATAACTTCCTTAACCTTCAATAAAATGTATGAATATTATAGGTCAATAGATTCAGCTAAAATCAGCTAATATTTTATATTCCTGTATAAATTCTGAATTATGTAACTGAGCAAATGTGACCCTATGTGGGGAGAGTGGTCCTATGTCGGCACTTCGGGTTTAGCCAGCACCCTCGCGTTTCTCAGAGATGGCGCGCGTATCGGCTTAACCACTTTTTCATATGGCGGGTTGGTAGAGATAGACGTAATTTACGCTGCCAAGTATTTCAAACGGATTACCTTTGTCTTCTATTCTTGTGAAGCAGCTACAGGAGTTTCTGTGTGCTTAGGCCTGAAAAGTCGATTTTTGATTCACACTAGTCTTGAGACGGTACCTTTTTCTGTTGCTTTTTTGTTACACGTGTACTATTTAATTTTGTTGTCTCAAGTCTCTTGGTGTTTTTTCTCTCAGTTTGGTTGTTTTTGACGGCATGCTGCTTGTGTTTGGTAGATGTTCTATTATTTTCTATGCTTTCTCATTTAATTTTCGTTGATTCTATTTTATTTTACTTAGACGCAAATTGGGGGCTCAGGATCAGGGGGTCGCCGAACTTGACAAAGACATTAAAGCATCATTAAACCCTGTTTGCCTACGGCTTTCACCAAAAACTCTTACTGTGCCGACTTAGGAACACACTCCCCTTATTATAAAAATTGATTTTTTTAAATAATATAAAGCACCATAATTTTCATTATGATTTCAACAATTCCAGACAGAAGTCTTACATTTTTAACCTTTCTTTGAACGTTATATTGATATGGAAATATCTCTTTTATAGAGATTAAGAAATTATTTTAGTCATACGTTCAATATATGTATATATGTTTATTCAAGTCATTAAATAAATAAATCAATTTTTTGACCCGTCTTTGGATCATCTTCAAGATAATAATATCTTTACAAGAAGTGTCTGTAAATACATACATTTTTGATAAAATTCAATTTTTACATTTAATAATAGACTTTCACATAAAATAAATTGAGTACATAATTTAAATTGTTACCTGAAACAAATAATTCGGTGACATTAAAAACACAAACAAAACCAGTTTTCAAACAGAACTATTTAAACAACATTTTTTGTTTTGTTTATACATTATTAAAAACTTATATAAAAGATCGCATAACAGATGTTGAAAATATGTTGGGTAATGGATCTTTATATAAAAAAGTTCAAACAAGCTTGGTTCCTACAATACAAGAAAAATGCAATGAGGTTGTAACTAGGTGGCACAATAATTCTTATATTAACGATCAATTGTTTTACCGATTGAACTCTAAAGCTTCGATTGTAGCTAAAGCTTATCCTCTTCCAAAAGTTCATAAACCTAATTTAAAATAGAGATTAATAGTGTCATCCATTGATTCTCCAACATATAATTTATTGTCATATTTAGCCAAAATTCTTAAAGCAGTTCAAGGTACTACAGATTCATTTTTTAAAGATATTTGGAATTTCAGAAAAAAAATAAAACACGTAAAATTCTTTCTTCCCATTCCATGGTGTCTCTGGAAGTGGTGTCCATGTTTGACAGTATACTCTCAGATTTGGCGATGGAATGTGCATAAGAAAAATCAAATCTATATAAAAATTTAACCAAAATCTCAAAAAACGAAATACTTATCGCAGTTAGAACAGTTTTCAACAACACAGTTTTTTCTTTTAATAAATCCTATTACAAACAAACATCAGGCTGCCCAATAGGGTCTCCATTATCTCCAGCCATATCGAATATCGTATCAGAAGACATATAATCTAGAGCGTTGTCACTTTTAAAATTTAAGCCACTGTTTTTTAAACGTTATGTAGATGATGCTTTTGCTATAATTCCTACTGAAAAAATTCAAGAATTTGTTAACGTTTTTAACAGCATCGTTGAATTGGTCCAATTTACTTATGAAATTGAGGAAGACAACACTCTAAACTACCTTGATTTATCAGTGATAAAAAAAGATGATGGACTAATTCTTACAAACTGGTATAAAAAACCAACCTTTTCTGGCCAGTATTTAAATTACAACTCACACCATCCTTTTAAACAAAAAACAGGACTAATAAAAAGTTTAATTGACAGAGGAATAAAACTTAGTGATGTTCAGTTAAGAAAAGACAATATTGAACAAATCAAAGAAACTTTAATTATCAACAATTATCCATTACCCCTTATAAATAGTGTAATTAAAGAAAGAGCACATGAAATTAATAACAATTATAGTAAAAGTAAAAAGTAAAAATGGTTAGAAGCAATACAAAAATACGATAAAAGATTAATTCTTCCGTGCATACAAGGTTTATCAGAAAGAATTAGAAGTTTTCTTACAAAATTTAATATGAACGTATATTTAAAAAATAATAATAAATTAGAGAATTTGTACAACAAACAAAAAGATCTAGAGTCAATAGAAAATTTATATGGTGTTGCGTACCTCATAAATGTAAAATGTGTTCTCAGATTTACATAGGTGAAACTAGCAGAAGACTTAAAACGCGGATAACGCCTTTCTCAACATGCTTGGTCCTTTGATCATGATTTCGATTTTGATTTTAAAAACATCAGAATTTTAGCAAATGAAATTATCACATATAAAAGAAAGATGATAGAATCCATCTTTATTAAAAAGTACAATAATTTGTGCGTTAATCTACAAACGGAAAGAATGCAGATTAATGATACTTATCAGTGCTTATTAAATTGATTTGTTTCTTCAAATTCAAAGATTTTGGCGCGTGCTGTGACTTTAGTTGTAATGAATACAATTGCTCAATATCTAATTATATAATCAAATGTGACGTCATATCACCTTCTCTGTGCTAAGTATGTTTTCTCAAAATGTCGCCCTGGTTCAGTTTACTATATTGTACTGTTAAAATTTTTCTTTCTCCCACAATAATGACTTAAAAAAAAATTTAGACGAGTAGTCTCCTGTTTAAAGAGGATGACTACATAAGTTTTTAATAATATATGAACAACACAAAAAAATATTTTTTAAATAGTTCTGTTTAAAAACTGGTTTTGTTTGTGTTTTCAGTATCATCGAACGATTTGTTTCAGGTAACGATTTAAATTATATACTCAATTCATTTTATGTGAAAGTGTATTATTAAATGTAAAAATTGAATTTTATCAAAAATGTATGTTTTACAGACACTTTTGTAATGATGTTATTATCTTGAAGAAGATCCAAAGACGGGTCGAAACGTCGATTTATTTATTTAATGACTTGAATAAACATATATACATATATTAAACGTGTGGCCAAAATAATTTCTTAATCACCATAATTTCCTTACAAAAAAAGGTAATAAAGATTCTCAGAAATTCTTCCTTCAGTTTTTAGGTATGAGTGTTGACAAAAATCTTCCAAATTTTATCAATTTATACACAACCATCTCCACACATTCATCTGGGTAATAGCTTAAAACATTTTGTTACAACATTTTTAATTGAGGAGAGTTCAACTATTCAACTATTATAACGCTTCCTTAATGCGGAAGGAAAAGGAAAATAAAAGGCACATTTATTTTTGAAAATCTGCACAGTGTTTGGGCATAAGTCAAACAAATGTTTGAATGCAAAAATTCAAAAGCACCCACATTTTCTAATATTTCTAAAATTTGCAAGTAGTTAAAGAGTTTTATGTGTCGTTTATCAAAGGAATTCGAAGACAAAATTTTTACTCGAAAAAGCTGAAAGTTTTATTTAGGATGCAACCGTGGGGGGTTTAACTTTTTTTGAAGATCTATGGTGAAGAAGAGGATGGATGAAAAAAGCGACTCACTTTGAAAAAAAAATTAAAGAGCTGCAATATTTGAAATTAATGACCGAGTTCTAAGAATTAAAAATCCAAAAGCGTGACATACTACAACAATTACACTTCAAAGAGAAAAAATTTCGAAAGTTCCGAAATTGTAAATAATGAGCATTTTAAAGATCAAGTTTAATATTTGATTTAAAATAGTTGTTTGGTTGTTTGTTGAACTTCGAGCATCTGATATTCCTGAATTGCTATCTTCAGTTTTGTGAGCTGAGAGCATTTTAAAGCATACAGAGGGCCATGAATGATAATGAAAACCGCACATAAATAGCGCCAATTATAAGTTTTTCAGTTTGTGAGTTGAAGCGAGAAAGGAGAGAAGAGGAGAAAATTGCGCTAGTTAGGAAGCCGGTTATAAGGCAGAAGCAATGGGAAAACTGAGCAATAAAGCAGTGGGCTATTGGACACACAAGAGTGAAATGGGACGGGAATGAAATTGAAATAAAGGGAAGAAAGGTCGTTAAAAGTTCGCTGAATGTATGTACAATTTTTCTTTTAAAGCTTTATTTATATCTATATAGACCTTCAACGACCACTCAATTCTTTTATTCTAAACTTTCTCCTTCGGGAATTTTTATAAGTAATCTTGAAATATACTTCAGATATGGGGATTTTGATGGGAATCCAGGACAACAACTCAAACTTCAGAAAAATGTTCGCCTATTTCCCGGTTTTTCAGGTCAGGAATTTTATTTTTACCGTTTGAATTTGAAGTGTTTATATTATTAATTATGCGGTCGATTTAGGGGTCGTCCATAAGCTATGCGGGAGAGGTGTTAGTGAAAACGACGTTACGAACTTAAGACTGAAACCAAAATATTTTTTATTTAGAGTTATGAGAAAAATTTCGTTGAAGCCAGATAGAACTTTCGTTTAAAGATGAGGTCTAAAAATCATTTTGTTTTTAGACTGGAAGAACAAAAAAACGTCAATTCATCAACAAAAAACTAACATTTAGTACGTTTCATGTTCATAAATTTAAAAGAAGTTTGTGAAAGATGGTCCTGCAACGATACAGTTTAATAATTATATATGTTACAGGCAAGGTATATAATTTTGCAATATGTATATAATCCCTATAGGCATTATATTTGGGGCAAAATACGTAGTGTTCCCTCTTCAAATTATTGTTTTTGCATGGGGTTGAAATTTTGCATTATATTAGTACTAGTGAGCCTATAACAATTCATTAAACCATTTTAATCTTATCCACCCCAAAATCTCCGGAAATGAGCGGTATACAAAAAAATTGTTTCGATAGGAGAATATGGGCCATCTTTCTGAAAAATCTGTTTAACCTTGAGAGCAATTTTCAAGGTTATTTAGAGGTCACATTGATTTTTCAAAATGGGAAACCCTTTTTTTGACATGAGATTCTGAAAGAACGGGAAATTTTACCTCCGGAATAATAGTTAGTCAATTTTTACTAGGTCAAATAAAGGTTAAATCGAGGTCAAACTTCAACAATCATGCTCAGCATGGTTTTTTTGTTTTATTTTTTTAACACGTTTGGGCAACACAAAGCTGGGTTGAATTTAGCACCAACGACCTTGATCACCTTCACTTTAAGGCCAAATTGGAAGGTCTTTCGAAGGTCAAAGTGTAGAGTTTGTTGGTTTGGAGTTCGTGAGTTTGTGGGTTCCAAGTTGGCCTCAAGGACAAGGTGATCAAGGCCGTTGGTCCCTAATTCACCCCAGCTTTGTGTTGCCCAAAAGTGTTAAAAAATAAAACAAAAAAATCAATTTGAACCCTCAAATAACCTTGAAAATTCATCTCAAGGTTAAAACCGATTTTGCGGAAAGGTGACCCCGTTATCCTGAGAAAATTTTGTTCAAACAATTTTTTGTGTACCACGTATTTCCTGAGATTTTGGGGTGGATAGATTAAAATGACCCAACCTGTATAGGGACCTGAAGTTTTAACATTTTCAGGTGCTTTTTCACCTTTGCGTTTGTGTAACTTCCTTAAGAATTATCCAATTGTACTTTTATAGTACTATTTTGAAAAGCATTTTCCGTGTCTATGATAACAATTTTTGTTCATTATAAATTTTTACTTTATTTTTTAAAGTCATAATAAATCTTGAAAGCCATGCAGAAGAAAAAGTGGGCTGGAAATAATTTCACCCAGCCCCTAGAACGAATACTGTTAGATAAAACCTGCCTCTTAGATATTTCCATAAAATAAAAAAAATGTTTAAAGTAGAGTTCCTTCAAAAAATGTCATTTTTATTACCAAAAACATAAATTTAAATTCCTGATAAAAAAAATTGTTTTGAAAGTTTTAAAATATATGAAAAGAGTTTTTCAAACCACAGCTGAATTTTAACCAGATAAGAAAACAGTAGTTTCAGTAATAATACTAGTAATCCTCTATTATACAGATTGCATAGGGATTATATACAGGGTGTTCAAAAAGTCTCGATATACCTAAATATCTCTCCAGGTAAATATTTTTTCAAAGAGGTCAAGGTTATTCTTGAAGTAACTTTTAACGAGGAATCCAGTGGTTTTTGTTTTTGTTTTTTTTAATGGAAACCCCTATTTTTAACAACGGCAATCGAAAGAACGGGAAATTTTACGTCCAAACGTGTACTCAGTTCATGGATTGGGACCAATCTGTAAAATAGGGGTTCCCATTTATAAACAAAATTGACCTTGAAATAACCTTAAAGATCAAGTTCAAGGTCAAATTCAAGGTCACCACTTTATTCCTCAAGTTACTTCAAGAATGACCTTGACCTTTTTGAAAAAATATTTACCTGGAGAGATATTTAGGTGTATCGAGACTTTTTGAACACCCTGTATAATAAATAACCAGAAGAGTCCAGGCAGATTCTCATCAATATTATTTATTTACAAAATATACCCTTTTTTTATCTTTAATTATTCTGCCGATTTTTAAGATAATAAGGTGTAATATTTTTGAGAAAGAATTAAAAGTACATTAATTTTTTTTCCTAATTTTCATTTGCTCAAATACGAATCAAAGCTGACTTTTTAAATTTCATTCCCAGATGTCTGTTTTATAGGGTCGCAAAAATCCTTTGAGTTAAAAATTGGGGTTGGCAAGTTTTTTGCGCTTTTTATGATTTTACAACGGTTTTTAAAACTATTTTATATTCAAAATTAGATGTTTACATACATTTTTTTTAAGAAATTATTCTTGTTTTTAGAAGTTTTCACTTGGAACAGAGATTTCGGAAATCGGAGGTCTTCCCAATTTTTCAACTGATCCTTAACTTAGCATTTATAGTGAGCTAATAATTAATTCAAGTTGGCAAAATAATAATATATTTTTTGAAGAATGCTTGAAAGTTGTATGTTTTTCTGAAATATCTAATATTAGGTCTACTTCTTAATTAATGTGATGTGACAATGAATTTAGTTCAACAAATTCAGTCGCTTGATCAACCCTATTATTGTTTATAACAATCTTCTCCCATAGTAATGATAGATTGAGAAACAATTTTTTTCATTGAATTCCATACATTTTTACGTAACACAAATTGAAAAGTGCATACATAATACATAATTATAGAGAAAACTGCAACTTTTTAGCATTATTCTAAGCTAACATTGTGATAAATTATAATACATGACCTAAATAATTATTAATTTCAAATATAATTCATTATTAGTACGCTTTCACTGAAAAGTTAGTTAACATTAGAAAAACTTTGCTAAAATCAATAGTAAATTGTTTAAATTATTCATATACACAACATGTTATCTGTAGAAAGTAATATTATCAATCATTTTTATTTTTAAACAACTGCAAATATGATTAGCGCCAAAAACTCCTAAAACCCAATTTTTCACTAATCGGATTTTATGGCTATTAAAAAAATGTGTAATTAAACTTGATTCACATAGTGTTAACGATTCTGAATTAAATTTACAAAAGCATATTTTTTTCTTAAGGGAAATTTGTGTTAAACTTCATGATTTGACATGGAATTGCTCATTTCACAATTTGTCCAAGCATCATAAGTAATATCAGGCCTAACTCAGGTACTGAATATATATTATTCCAATGGCACTTAAGTTAGACTGAAATTTTCAATTTTATTTAAATATTCTGAATTTGCTTCAAATTAGTATGTAATTAAACTCAAAATGTGCAGGCGGCCAAATAGGACCACTTTGTTCAGACGTTTAGGGATAAATTTCGACCATCCTCTCCTTGCACTGATTAAAGGAACTTCTAAAAATTGAAAAAACATAATTTTTGTTAAATAAATAATAGTTTAAATATTTTTTGTAAAATCACCTGTCACGAATCTCTTTAAAATGTTAAAAGCTTTTATTTAAACAAAAGAGCGTCAAAATCTGATGAAAACTTTCATTAAAAACTGATGATAATATTTAAGATTTTTCATTGGGAAAAGGTTTTTCAATGTTCCTTTAAAACAAAGGGTCAAACCAATAAGTGTTTATGCGATAAAAAAAAGTGTAGTTTGAATCAAAATGTTATTTTAGTATGTAATGTTGTGATAGATCGCCATTAAACGTGTGTTAAATTCTATAAGACTTAAACAGTTATTTATCATTCCCTTCATTAACTGCAACATTATATTAAATATTAAAATTATATGCAATAGCTGTTTCGTATTAGATATTATATGTAATGCCCAGGGGTAAATAGAATTCTCAGGAAAAGTGTTATACGTAATGCCTACGGACTATATGTAATGCCTGTAGGATATGCTTTGTCTGTAACATATATAATTATTGAAAGCTTTTTAATATCTTCAGATACACATATAAAAACTTTATATTAGATGCCTTAGAATTTGATTTTTTAAATAATTTTAGGTGTAAACAGTTAAAGATAAATAATCCTTATTCGTTCTCATCTAATACATTACATTCGCAGTTGAAGGAAATAATATGTTTAATTGGTGATATATGACATGCTTTGGAATCGATTTTAAATATTCAAAATTGTAAAAAAATTAAATAATTAATGTGTAACTAATAGTTTTGAAATAATGATATTTGGCGTTTACTTACTATTTTTCTCTAATTTTTTCTTCAGCCAATAAGTTTTTCACTTTTTTATTACCTTAAATACATGAAATAAAGAAGTAGTCTTTAACGTTTTTAACTTCTAATATCAGTCCCAGTAAATCTAATTAAATTGCTACTCCTTAGTTAATTACATAAAATATCAAAAATGATTTCAAGTATTACAAAAGCTAATAAAATTCTTATCAAAACCTTTAAATCTGATAATTCGAAAATCATAAATAATTCTTTAGCTTGGAATTTTCAGCATTACATGATTTAAAACTAGAATCGTTTAATGTTAAACAACGCAAAATAGAAAGCATATGTAGAAGCATCGAAAATAGTTTGGTTTATTTTTAAACTTTCAAAAATGTATCGTTTGAAAATAATAATATATTATAGTTTAATTTAGACTAATTCTGAAATACAAAGAATTCCTAATCGCGCCAGGAAGTTTCTTAAACTTTTTAAATCCTGCAATTTTTGAATTTTTTTCTATAGGTCCAAAAATTGTATAAATATTATTTTGGGGTAGTATTCAACGTAAAAAGTAAACATACAGAATTAAAAATAATGACAGTGATTCCTGCTGACACAAGTCAAAGTGCTTCGATATGAGTTCAACTTGGTGATGTCTTGAGTTCGTCTACAAGAAATCGATGTCTGGCTGCGTCTCGAAACTGAGTCGAGACAAAACCGACAGCCAGTCATTTTTCCGATGGTTCAAGTGATCGAAAATTAAAATAGCGAATATCACGTTACTGAAATTTATTTTCAGAAAAACTAATTTGCAAAATAATTAATTGACCGAACGCCCTTTAAACGAATGTTGAATTATTCGAAAATAGTTTTTGCTAAGATTCTTTTTTCCGAAAGTCCATTATTTTACTGAAAGTTCAAATTTCAGAAGGCCTAATTTTGCGAAGGTTCAGATTACCGAAAAATCAGTTTAGCGATAGGAGATGCATAATGCGTATCAAGTTGACAGAAGGGATAAAAGCAACTAAAATTTAACAAAATAAGTGACAAAAAACTTAAATAGTTAATATACATTAATTTGCGTTAAAGAAAAATGACCAATTGAGTTAAAGGTTACGGACCGAGAAAGAGAAAATTTAGGTTAGTATTATTATAAATATTTAAAATATTGTCACAGGCTCAAGATGGTTACTGTCCAATAAAAATAAAAATAATAATTCTGATACAAATAATAATAATCTTTATTTTTTTTCATCGGCACGTAGCCCTTTAACTCAATTAGTCATTTTCCTTGAAAGTAAATTAGTGTATATCACCTATATACCTATAATAGAAATATCTGCTAATACATTTTATGCCGAGAATTAATATATTTAGTTTGAAAATTCAACTTTTGGAAAGAAAGTTAGTCTTTTATCTTGAAATTTAATCATTGATTACCTTGGTTAAAGATTCATCTCTTTGGTGGAAAGTCTAACCATTTGAAAATGAAACTACATTCCTGTTTTGATTGAATATTGGTATTTTTTAGTCGAAAGTTCATCTATTCTATAAAAAATTCATCTTTTTAGCTTCAAAATTAAACAATTTTGTAACTTAACAATTTTGACCTGAAGATTCAACCAATTGGTTAAATTTTTTTCTCATTTGTCTACAAAATCTTTCTTGTTTAAAAATTCTTTATTTTGGTTTGAAAACTAATCACTTAGGGTTGAAAACTGAACTATTTTGTTTAAAATGTTTGGTTTTTTGTTTTGGTTGAAAATTCATCTCTTAGACCGAAGAATGAACTATTTCTTGAAAACTCGTCTTTTTGTGTGTTGAAAATTAACTTTTTAAAATAAAAATTTAACTAATACTTTCTTGGTTGATAATTTATCTTTTTTAGTTTAAAATTATTCTACTTCGTTGAAAATACATCGTTTTTAGTTGAGCATTAAACTATTTTGTTCCAATTTCATGTGTATTATATTAAAAAATGTTATTTTTCGGTAAATAATTAAGCTTTTTGGTTTAATGTCTATTTGGTTAAAATTCATTTGTTTCGAAAATGCAATATTTTCATCTAAAATCTTAAAAAAGTAGAACGTCGTTAACCTCAAATTTGACCTCAAACCTTAAATTCAAGGTAACTTCAAGGTCAGTGCCATTTTTCACAATAAGATAGGCATTTTTTGACACGAAACACCTATTTTTGACATCGGCAATCGAAAGAGCAGAAAATTGGGCGTTGAGATGTGCATTAAGGTCTAAGTCTAGAAGACCTCTAGAGGTCGTATTAAGGACAAATTGGGTCAAATAAGGTCGTATTAAGGTCAAACTTATTAAAGTCCTACCATAAATAGATAGATTTACATAATAGATTTACCTGCAAGTACAATTTGACCTTCATACGACCTTCTACAGGTGAACTTGACCTTAGACCTTAATGCATATCTGAACGTAAAATTTCCCGCTCTTTCAATTGCCGATGTCAAAATAGGGTGTTCCAATTTAAAAAAATTATAGTGACCTTGAAATAACCTTGACAGCGAGGTCCAAGGTCAAATCCAATGTCACCATTAAATTCCCCAGGAAAAATTACTAAAGACTTCGTGTTAATTTCAATTTTCTATATTACATTTTCTAAAATTTTCTGGGGTTTCCATACTTTTCCCTCACCCTGCATGTCTTTAAGGCATAGAAACTTGTCTCCAAGATATAAATTAAAATGTGGCTCCGTCTCAAAACTAAGATATGCTCCAGTCGATATTTTATTTATTAAGTCGAAGAATTTTTACTTGGAGAATACAGGAATTCTTTTGTAATAAGGAAAATATTTTTCTTTGATTCGGCTACATAAAAATTGATTTTTAAAAAGTTGAAAATGTTGTTATCTGAACCTTATTTACGGTTCAAATTAGAGTAGAAAGCCATACTTCTATTTTGTGCAACACAATTTTTGTATTTGATAATAGCAGTTTGAAAATCACAAAAGTTACCACGTTTATGAAAATTATAATTGAAAGAAATATAGTTTTGAAAATATAAAATGATATCGAGTTATTCGTATTTGAACTAAATAAGTTTTATCAAAACGAGCCGAATCCAAAAAAGTTATTCTTCCTTCATTATTATTCCTTAAATAATATTTTCAACTGAAAGCTTAAGTAAATCAATTTTCTGATGTTAATTTTAGTCGAGAGAAAATGGTTGTGCAATTTCCAGTTGATGTTCAAACACTTTTAAATTCGGACTCACACATTTTAATGTTTCGAATTTAAGTGCATGAAGAATATAGTATAGTCTTAAAAATTTAAAATTCACCGCTTTCAAACTCTGAAACTTAAAAGTCGTATTTCTTTTTCTCAAAATTTAGGATTTTATTTATGATACAATGAAAATTGGGTAGATATTAAATAAAAAAATGAAAAGATAGATATTAAATGAAAATTCTTCACAATAACGGGATAGCTTCAGGGCAAATATTTTGTAACTAGATATCTTGAAAATTATAAACTTGAATTTAAAATCTGCAGAACTAAAAAATGTTTAAAATTTCGTAAAGGGAGCGTTCACTTATGATGAAAAGTATCAAGTCCATATATATCCTATCTGTTTGATATGTTCTTTGAAAAGAATAAAAAAGTGTTAATAATCAGGTTTATATTTTTGATTATGTTTATGTAACGTTTGATTCGCATATTGCAGAAGATTCCGAAAAGTATTTTATAATTATTTATACAAATCTTAAAGGGGGAGGGGGGTAGAAAAAACGTGAAATACATCGTGATTTCATATGTGAACGCTCCCAAAACGATCTGATCCAGATCGCTAAACATTCTCTCTAGCAAGCACCCCAAGTGAAGAGTTTTGCAACTTCATCATTAAAAAATTACAAAAAATAGAAAAAACATCAAAAAATATGAAAATAAAAAAATATAATATAATACAAATTTAATTTTCAACAGAGTAGTTAACTTTGACCTAATAATAATATCGTAATTAAAAATGTCGAATTCAAACATTCAAAATCAGTAATTGAATACTTATACATGTTTAAAATAAAACTATTTTAAAATCCGAAAAAGGATTGCAGCTTTCTTTTAGAGAAGAAACTTTCTCTATTAGAAATATAATTTTTTTAATACCTGTGAGGTAGCAAAGTGCTCATTAAATTATTTATATTATCATTGCTATTACTATTATATACCAATAAGCTTATACCTTACGGGTAAATAGATTTTTAGATTAATTTATAATTTCCATGTTGTTTATTTATATCACACGTTCGTTCCGCAACACTGTTTTGACCTAGATCGCTAAACATTCTCTCTAGCAAGCACCCCAAGTGAAGATCTTCACAAGTTCATCATTAAAAAATTACAAAAAATAGCAAAAATTCATATAGTTGTACTTGCCGGATTTTTTGCATCGCAGATGTTTTTGGTGAGATTAAAAATTCTTACATTTTAACATGATTACGTGCATTTGCGCTTGTCTTCAGCTTAAAATAGAAAATACGAGGGCTTTGGAACTAAAAACGTTGAATCTCCCATAAAAAAACTCTTAGAAACGATGCTCCTGGCATTAGCAAAATGTCGGAACGGTGCAGTCAATGTTCTGTTATACGGGGGTGGTTTAATGTCAACTCCTAAATGTCACGTAACCGTCTTCGATGGCCTCATTGTCTCGGTTGTAATAACGCCAGGCGAGCCATTTTCGATTTACTCAGAATCCATTGGCGCTGAAACTTTGCGAGCCAAAATAGCACGTTTCTCGACAATAATTATTTCCTAGCAGATACTTCATTAATAAACTGCAATTTATATTTAAATTTATGCAGCGCTACAAACTAAAAGCAATAATTGGGAAATACTGAGTATAATAAAAAAATAGGATAATAATAAAATGATAAGAAATATTTTGGGAATTACTAGTACCAGGTTTAAATAAAATAAAAAGACATTTTCATTGCAGGGTGACCGCCAAGCTTTATTTTTAAAATGTTGTGACTTTTCCCGGATTTTTTCTTGTAGCATATTTTTAACATAAGATCCTTTATGAACGGAATAAAAAGATTTAAATAAAAATTTCAAATTTATTCATATCAACGAAAAACATGGATTTTGAATGAAAAAAAGGTTTAACGAAAACTGGAAATCTTAAATTCTTAGTAAAAGAAAAATGTAAAAAAGGCATTTTGAACAAAATAGATCAATTTTCAACTAATATTATGAATTTGCAATGCAAACAATTATTGTTTAAAAAAAGGTTAAACTTTGAACCAAAAAAGACAAATTTGCAGACCATAAAACAAACTTTCTAGCAAATAGTTTAATTTTAAGTCCAAAAATATTAATTTTTGACATAAAGACAAATTTTTACAAAAATATTTTAATTTCCAATCAAAAAGATTACACTTTCCAAACATTTTTCCAAAAAGTTCGAAACATGATTCAAGAAGATTAGTTTTACACCAAGAAAGACAATGTTTCAACTAGAAAATTTAATTTTCAACAGATTAATTAAATTTGACCTGAGTGATTGAATTTTTAGTTTACAAAAAAAATGAAATTCCAAGAGATTAGTTCATGTTTGAATAATCTAGATCAATTTTTAACAAAAACAGTGAATTTTTGATTGAAATAGTAAAAAATTTATGTGAAAAAACTTAATTTATAAAATCAAAAAACTTCAACCATGCAAACTAACTTTGAACTCAAACGATTAATACTAAAAAATGTTTTTACAAACTACTACAAAGTTCAATGAAGTTATTGCGTATTTATACTTAAAAATATCAATTTTAACAAATAACACAACAGTGGATATTTTAACCAACGAATTTTCCGATTTAAAAAAAAAATCTACCAAAACATACGAGTTTCCCACAATTTAGTTAAATTTTTCAACAAAGAGATGAATTTTCAACTATGACCGTTTAAATTTTTACGAAAAAGATTAAATCTTTACATGAGAGATAAAACTATTCGAACGACAGACTTTTAGTCGGATAACATTTTTTTAACTTCAAACCTTTATAAACAAAATAACGCAATATCAAATCAAAACAAACAATTTAAAATTTGTGTAAATTTTTAGATCAAAGATGAATTTTTTGCAGAAAAAGATAAATATTAGACGGAATAATATAAGTTTTCAACAAAATAGTTATGTTTTTAACAGAATAATTTTTGTTTAACAAAATGGTTGAATTTGTAATCAAATAGTTAAATGTTTAACCTAGAAAGTTGAAATATCATCAAAAAAGTTTATTTTTCTATCAAAAAAGACGAATTTTTAACAAAGTACGATCTTTTTTCCAAGAAGATACATTTTCTACTACAAAACGTACATAAAAGACTTTCAGAAAAAATTAATTTTCAACAAAACAAAAAAATATTATTCACATAGTCAAATTTTTGATCAATGAGATGAGTTTTTGTAAATGCAATGTTGAAACATACAATAAAAAATAATGCATTTTTAACCGAAAAGAGGAAGTATGCACTAAAAGATTAGTTTTCTACCAAAAAATACAAAGTTTTATCTAAAAAAAATTAATTTGTAACAGAGTTTTAAAAAAATCTTTTCTACAAAATTGTCATAATATGGTGATGTTCTTTGGATGATATTGAGAATCTTATCAACAGTATCAAAAGTGTTTCAAGTGCAACTACATGAATTTGAGAAATCAAAATCACCGAATTATATGCAAAAAAATATTCATGATGAAAAAATATTAAGGGGTATCTTTGTAATAAGAACCCTACAGAACTGTTTAAAATAATTTAGAAAGGCATTTTGGACATCATGCAACTTGGCGCGATAATATTATATCATGAATCTTCTATACAGAGACATTTTCTATTAAAATCATTTTTTATGCATCCAATCCCGCTATATATATATAGTCCCTTCATATATAATCATGAATATGTTTTTCCAAATAACTTCGTCAAGTTTGATTTCACAAATTCATGTAGCTGTACTTAGCAGATATTTACATTCTCATCATTCATGATTAAGAAAGTATTAGAATGGTCGGAAATTTGATTCCACATTTGTTTAACGAATCTCCACGTTTCGGGACCCCCTTAATCCGAAAAACAAGTTTTTGCGATGGCGGCTGTCTGTCTCTCTGCCCGGCCGTCCGTAAACACGATAACTCTCGAAAAAATGAACGTATCAAATGGATCTTTGGCACACTTTTTTTAGGTCCTAAAATAAAGTACAAGTTCGTTAATCATCCATTTTCGATGAAAAATAAAAAAGTAATAACAATAAATGGTTTAAACAATTTATGTGAACATCTAATTATCACTATGAAATGGTATTTTATGTTTCAGAAACAATTTGTATTTTGAAAAAACCGAAAAAATGTCCCATTCACCTACAAAAATTTGCAAAACCCATTGTTACACTTATGGGGCTTTTTTGGGACCCTATAAAATAGACTTATGGTGTTGATATTTGATAAGTGATATTTTATTCGTATTGTATGGGTAATTGTGAAGAGAAATTTTGAGTTACAACTCGATTGAGGATTCTGAATAACATTGACAAAAACGTATTTTTTTCTTATGGAAAATACGTGTTAAACTTCATCGGCTCGCGGCACCTCTAAATATAATTTCTTTCATAACGAAAAAAAGCATTTATTTTTGTGTGGATTCGAACAAATTTCTGGGGTGTCCCCATAAAAATTCGAAGAAAAAAAAATATTCGAAGCATCCTAATGAATATGCTGCTTAAGATTTCTCATTAAATTTTTGTTTCAATTAGTTATAGACTCCAGTTTAGAGTTTAGAAGGTGTTAACATAAAATAATACGTTAGTGTATTTTCTAATTATTAGTTAGGTTTGTCAGCTGTCAAATTTCATTTAAATCGCTTGAGAATAGCGCTGATAATGCAAATAGGGTCCAAAATAAATGCAAAATTATTTTACCTACTTTCTTATTCTGTGTAATTCTTTTCCTCAAAGTGAATAATAATCTTGTTTATGATAAAGCGAACAACTGTGCTGATATTTCGACAAAGCAAAGTCTGCGAACTTAGATACGACTCATTCAAGTATATTAAAAAATAGAGCCATTTACTATATAATAAATTGAATTTGGTGAACACAGATCTCAACAGATAGTAAAATTTTCTCAGATTGAGAAAGGTGTACGCGAATCTACTAGTTACCCTTCAGGAAATTCTATAATACTCTGTTTCCTTTATCCGGAAGAAAATGAAAATTTTTTCTGGTACTTTGCTCTTGGCTTATTGGACTTTCCTGAGCTTTACCAGTAAGTATTTTTTAATATAATTTAATATAGTATCATTTTAACAAAATTAAAAAACATATCAATTTGCTTGGATGGAAAGAATCCCATGTGACCGTCCCCGAAGAGCGAGACCTAATGCGGGAAACAACGATTATTTGTTTTTTACACGCATCCATAGTTTATAATTTTCTCTTTGATAATGAAAAAATATTAATTCTTTATTTAAAAAATTCAAATTCTTCGATTGCTCCATCCCTAAATTGAAGCTACGCAGCATTAGGTCTCTTTCTTCGCGAACGGTCACCTATTATTCTATTCAGATCCTTGGTGAAATTAAATAAAGTTCAATTTTTATATTTAAATAAAACTTATTTGGTGGATTTTAGCAACTTTGATTGCAGAACCTAAAAAAGAGAAGGGGTTAGATTCTAAGTCCAAAATTAATAAGACTGAACAATAGTCCAAGTCACATATAAGAACAGTTTCAAGGGTTGTCTTGCAATGGCCTTGTTACTAAATTGGCACCCTCAAAATGTATGGAATCAGTGCCACCGGATCCGTTTCCAATTAAAATGAATCATATTGCGCAATATACTTAATTGAGTACTCGCACAATGCGGTCCTTCCGAAGTGAGATTCGCAACCGTATCTTGCCCTGCCGCCTGAGAAACTGCATGGGCCAGCAGCAGTTCTAGGAATTACAAAACCGGACCAGCTTCTATGGGACCTGGAGTGTATTTAAATAAAATAAAAACTCAACTGGGCTACGCAGATGTGTGCTTTTAGATTTTGATCCATTTCCCAAAATATGTAGATTTAAAAAATAAATAAAGCCGCTTAATATAATTCCATTTAATTGGTCAAAGACTCAAAGAAATGCTCGTACTGAAAACGTCTTACGATTAATTTCTTGAACAAAAAGAATTGGGTTTATCTAAACCATAAGTATGGAATTATTGTTTCAAATAAATATGTATTTTAGTCAATAATATATTATCTGAATAAAAGAACGATGTCATTAGTTGAAAGAAATAACAGATTTGTGTTTAAAATTAAATAGTTGATATACACTGAAATAGATGTTTTTCTTCATTGGAAAACGTGATTCCATGGTTCAAATGAGCGCATGCTACATTTTACAAAGTATGCCTGGATAACAAAGAAATGGATTTTCATCAAATCTTTAGTATAAAGAAAATAATCCACAAAACTAATTTACTTGGATTCAGTAATTTTTCGGTGTACATACATGTCCGAAATATTTAAAATTAACTTTATTTGTTTTCTTGTTGCAGAATTAAGTGAGCAGAGAATTCAAAACTATCCTGGAAATCCCTTTTATAATAATAGTAATCCAGCAGGACGTAATAATCGAATTCGTCCAGCAGCACTAAATAATCCAACTGTTCAAGGTACTCCACTCCACCGAGGTGGTACTCCAGTGTTCGAAATTGGTCGGCTTGTCGCTGTGAACCGCAACGGTCTTCGTCATCCCGTACATCCACTTCAACCTCCAGTCGGAAAGTAGAAATAATGTTTTTTTAAAAAACAACATTTTTTTCATTTTCATTAATATTTCAAAAATTATTACATTTACTATGTCACTTGCGTAATTATTTATAATAGTGTTAAAGGAAATCGAATGTAAGCTTTTTTATTACAAGCACAAGTTTTACTTAGTTGTTATCTTCTTACAGAATTGAGGGAACAGACAAGGCCTCCAAATAATAATAATCCAAACAACAATAATAATAATCCTCGTCCAAGCAGCAATAATAATTCTCGCCCAAACAACCCTAATAATCGTCCAAGCAGCAGTAATAATCCACCAGGCCTAAATAATCCAGTTCGACCACAAATACCAACTGTTCCAACTGTTCAAGGTCGTCCACTAGTCCATGGTGGTATTCCTGAATTCATAAATGGTCGACTTGTCGGCATGAGATTTAATGGTTACTTTCATCCTGCACACCCACTTCCACTTCCACCCAGAAAATGAAGAATTAAAAAATAGTTTAAAGAATACATAAAATAAACATAAATACAGAAAACCCCAAAGTTTTTAAGATCCCAATTTCAGATAATAAAAATAAATATAAAATCAAAGCAAATTTACTTGATTCAAAGAAATTATCGTCATGAATAGGCCCAATATTTTATTTCCTTAATCCAAAGAAATTTTTTCATCTGCATGAAAAATATGAAATTATTAAAACAAATTACTAAATATTTTTGACAGTATAATAATTATTAAGAAGAAGATCGTTCTTTTTGGTCAAATTCAATAAGAGATTTGTACTCTAATTTTAAAGAAATAAATGTTTGACTCAAAGGAAGCATATTTTAAAAGTTGTTTTAATATATCGTAAATATTCAAGCAAGATAATAGAAATTTCGTAATAACCTAAATCACATGAAATTTTTTTTATTATACTTTTTTGTATCGAAAATAAACTTTGCGTAATCTTGGAAAACATAGGTCAGCGCGGAAAGTCTTGAAAATTCTTTTAAGGGTTGCTTTAACAATTCCTAAATATTCAAGCAAGGAAATCGGTATTTTAAATAAACAAGAAACCACGAAAGATTTTTAAATTAAATTTTATTAGGCGTTATTTACCTGGAACACAATTTAAATCTATTTTGAGGGTGGGTTTAACATCCCTTAAAAACTCAAGCGGGAAATCGAAATGTCCTAAAATGCAAAATCAAAGAAGATTTTTTTATCATTCCATTGGGAATAATTTTACAATAAATTTGAAAAACATCCTAGCATGTTAGTTCGTTGAATTTATTTTTAACGTTGTTTTTAACAATTTTTAAACAGTCAGACAAAGAAGTCCAATTTTAAAAAAAGCATAAGAGCTAATAAGTCAGTTGTTTGTTAGTTTAATATGTTCGCCCAGAAAATCACATTTGAAAAAAAATTCTCTCGTGATTTTACTGTTTATAAAAAGTGGGGTTTTTAGCTGGAATATTTAAGATATTGTAAAAAAACCTTTAACTTAAATAAAAATATTTTTCCTAGTAGCAGACGCTTCTTGTTTTTTGGAATTTTTTTTTTCCTGGCTTGAATTCTTATGGGATCCTAAAACATCCCTTAAACATTCTGTATAAACTTAATCATGAATTTTTTAAGTTTATATGTTTTTGAGAAGAATCGCATTTCCATAATAGAAAAATATTTTTATTAAAATATATGTAAAAATTAGAAGTTTGTTAAGTGCTGGAGCAAAAAATACTAATTTTTCTGAGAATTCGTTTTCGAATTTTTTATCTGCATGTTCTAAATGGCCAAAAATATATAATTAAACTTTTTGACCATTTTTCTTTTTCTGCATATTTTTTACTGGGGCAAACAAAATAGTAACATTTCTGAGCAAAGTAATAAATCTTCTGACAGAATTAATTCTCATTTAAAAGTATAATGGATGATATTACATCCAAAAAATATTTTGAAATTAAATAAAAAAGAGTTGAATTAAACTAAAAATACGAATGTTCAACAAATTATTTGAGACTTTACAACTCAAAAATATAAATTTTATAACAAAATAATTACATTTGCAACTAAAAAAGTACGAGTTCGTAAAAAAATATCAGTTTTCTAGACAAAATTTGAAAGCTTCATTCACAGTCTAAAAACAAGAGAAGACCTCGAAACAAATTAGTTAATTGTTCCACCAAATAGTTCAATGTTCAACACAGAATATGTATTTTTTAACAAAAAAGACAATTTTAAACTAAAAAACATACATTCTCAGCCGAAAATAGAATAGTTTAATTTTCAAATAAAAAAAAAAGTTTTGAACTAAATAAAATAAATTTTTGACGAAAACGTTTAATTGTCAACCAAGCAGATGAGTTTCAATAAAAAAGATTAAATGTGTATACAAAGTATCGACAAAAAATGGAACAGTGAATTTTTTAGTTAAAAAAAAAATAACTGATTTATAATCAAATAAATTACTTATATACCAGCAAGATAAATTTTAGATTAAAAAGATTAATTTTTAACAAAATACAGGCATTTTTAACCAAATATTTAAAATTTAAAAAGAATTTTCAAATAGTTAAATTTTCATCCAAAGAACTGAATTAGTGACGAAAAAGATTAATTTTTCTTTCACAAAAGACAAAGTTTCAACAAAATGTTTTAATTGTTAACTGATCCATTGAATTTTCTACTAAAGAAGAAAATTGTTCAACTAAATATAGAGTAGTTGAAGTTTCAGTTGAAAAAATTAATTTTTAATTTAAAAAACTAATTTTCAGATCAAAGAAATGAATTTTTAACCAAAGGGATGAATCTTAGACCACAAAAGCTCCAATTTTTCTATAAATAGCAAAAATTAAACGAAATTGTTTTAAGGTTTGGTTTTCCAAAATAATCACTTGAATGTCAAGAATGTAATAAAAATATGTATATATGTATCATATATTTATTGCAAAAATATGATTTTTATTGTTATTTAGCAAAAATATTACTTTTGCATGTGCCAAAGATAAATTGATATAATGTGGCATGAGTCTGTCTTCATTCAATATAATCTCATATTATGTATCTGGAAATTCTCTCAGCTTCGTCATGCACATAAATTTTATATTTTCCTTACTGTTGAAATTTAAAAATAAAATTTTGATATAAAATAAAATCATTAAAACACTTACGTGACAAATATGTCCTGAAAACACGGTCAGTCTAATCATATAGAAAATTTAAATCTAGTTAAAAGAGTGACAAAAATGATCTGCTAATTTTAAAGGATTGTAAATAAATAAAAGAATCGTGTCATTCATACTGAATTTACTGGGATTTTCTGGGTATAATTGAAGTTTCAGCAACGATAAAGTCAGATCAACAACAACAACAAAAAACATTTGCCTGGAAGCTTTATTTAAAATGTCAGTAAACAATGAAATGGTTCTTTACATAATTTTTAACAAAATTTTGGAAAATATGCCAAGTTTTTTGTTAATGAAAGGGTAATTTGTGCACGCGTAACGCGCATAATGTTCTATTTTACAACGCCATGGAGTAAAACACCTAAAATAACGATTCACATAGACATTCGTCAATCAAGGTCAAATCAGCAGATATGTTATTGGTCCTTTAAGCTTTCCGCAGATTCAAGAGAAGATCGTCTCCTTTCCGGGTCTTTGAAGCGAGAAGATTTGAGCACGTATATTGGGCCCTTTTGCGTGAACCCAAGACTCGAAGCTCCTGTAATAGGGCTAGGAAGTGTATTTTGAGAGAAGACCCTCTCGACCGAGTAAACCGTATATGCAGAACGGTATGGCAGTGAGGACATAAAGGACACTATGAAAGGGGGTTAAAAGGGGTGAGTTCAAGGAAAGGGGAAAGGGGAAAGAGGGAGCTTTAGGGGGTCGAGGTTAACGGACCATGCACGCGAGAGGCCTCTTACTCCCTTTCGCCTGCTACATTGATCCTGATGCCTTCAACCCTCTTCTTCCTCGTATTAAACTCACTCCCGTTAGAGACATATGCCTAATACATTTACATGCCTCACGACCAGTGATGAGAAAATGAAACACCACCCCACTCCCTCTCCAGTGACAGAAAATCATATTGGAATTATTCCGAAACATCTTTAAAGCCATTCGGGTGCAAGAACTACCGTCAACCAGGGTAATTATGAATTTCCTTTTCTATCCTTATTTGCGCATACCGAACAGAAATCCAATTACAGGGTTCACTGAGAACAAAAATAATGACTTAGCACAAAATAGTTTTGTTGAGCAGCTTTGGTTGTTCTTACCAAAATTTGGTTACGACTACCAAAAAAGTAGTTGGAGTTACAAAACAATTTATTTGGCTCAAAAAACAACTTTGGGTAGGCACTTTTTGTTGATTGCAACAAACACATAGCCACGCATAAGCTAGGGTGATCATCGGCCCGGATTTCCCCGGACATGTCCTCATTTTAGGGCTTGTGTGAGTTGTCCTATATGATTTTTTACTTTGTCCGGGTTTTAGTCCGGATTTTACAAATCACACATTTTTATTTTTCTGTAAACTTTTGGACCTTTTATTACAAAATTCTATTTAATATCATGTAACGATTTGTTCGTCAATTTACGAGATAAAGTACTATTAAATATTCCTGCTATACGAAAAATATGTATGTGTGCATTTGTGATATTGACTAGAATGCATCAGGTTTTAAAAATAAAAATATACGATGTTAAGCGTTGATAAAATTTAATGAAACAATTAATTTGAAAAATAAGTTTGAAACATCTCTTTTTTATTTAAACCTTTGTATTCTACTATGCTCTACATTTCCTGCTTTCCAACTATTTTGCCCGACTCTGTACTCTTTTTTAAAAGTTTTCTGTCCTACTTTGTTATCTTTTTCACACTTTTATGTCTTACTTTATCCTCCTCCTTCAATAAATTTTCGTCCTAGTTTGTCCTCATTTTTTAATGCTTTTGTCCTACTTTTCGAAAATTATTTATGGTCACCCTAGCATAAGCTCTCTTTCGATTCATAACGTGAAGCTGACCACATTTTCAATATGGTGGATTCGAAAGAAAATCACCTCTCTCTATTTTCATCGTCAATATTATTTGTAGTTCTATAAAAGAAAATAAAGTTGAAAAAAAGTTGTTTTAGTTTCGAAAAAACAATTATTTTGAAGTATTTAGGACAAACCTCTTAATGAAACACTCTGCTTTTGTCCTTGTAGTTTTTTCTCATACCGGATGTCCCCCCTAACTCTTCGTTTATGGAATAATTAAAAAATTATTTTTGCTAAGTTTAATTATTGTGTGTATATTGTGTGGTTATGTGTGTTACAATTTTTCCCAACTTTAAATAAATACAATGCGTACCATTTTTATTGAATATATTGAATTTGAAGATCACCCTCTAATTATCATTATATAAACTCATATTCTTAAAAAAC
Organism: Druon quercuslanigerum; assembly: GCA_010014905.2. Taxonomy (NCBI): domain Eukaryota; kingdom Metazoa; phylum Arthropoda; class Insecta; order Hymenoptera; family Cynipidae; genus Druon; species Druon quercuslanigerum. Next base: position 145 of record JAAAKG020109109.1, on the reverse strand, counting down.
ATGGTAATAGTAATAAATTTAAATGGCTTAAAGCTACCTCATGGTTCCCCATCCAGCCCCTTGACCTACCGCCGGGGGGCCCATTGTTTGGGCCGAGTCGAGCGCTGGCGGTACAGTCTTCCTCAAGAAGATGCTAGGCTTGGAC
>JAAAKG020109088.1:0-15541 GCA_010014905.2 Druon quercuslanigerum | reverse complement strand
TATAATTGATATTAACAACTGATTATTATTATAAATAAGTAAATATTATGTATATATAACGGTCACAGGCCGTGACATAAGAATGACAATTCAAAGCCTTTCTTCTTTGTTGCTTTGTAAATATAGAGTAAAAGATTATCAGTTTGTATTTTTTTCTACTAGTCAATTTACGGACTCAGTTTACGGAGACATCTAAGAATGACTATTCAATGCCTTTTTTCTTTGTTGCTTTGTAAATTTACAAGAACAATTCATTATTTAAATTTACTATAATATTAATTAATAAAATAACTTCTGTTGAAAATTAAGAGTTTGGCTTTTTTTAGCGTGTTAATTTATTTCCGCAGTCAACAAAGAATGTTTAGTCAGTTTACGGATTTAACTAAGATTGACTATTCAATGCATTATATCTGTGTTGCTCTGTAAGTTTACAAGAACTATTAATTATTTAAACAACTTATGATAAAAAATTAGGAGGTTGTATTTTTCTAGCAGTCAAATTGTTTACGGATTCAACTAAGAATGACTATTCAATGCCTTTTTTCTTTGTTGTTTTGTAAATTTACAAGAACTATTAATTATTTAAACTGTATAGATGAAAAGATTATGAGATTGTATTTTTTCTACCTGGCAATTTACGGAGTCAGTTTACGGAGTGAACTAAGAATGACGATTCAATGCCTTTTTTCTTTGTTGATTTCTAAATGTATCGACACTATTAATTACTTAAACAACTTAGAATAGAAAATTAGGAATTTGTCTTGTTTCTATCAGTCAAATTGTTAACGGATTCAACTAAGAAAGACAATTCAATGCCTTTTTTTGTTGCTTTGTAAATTTACAAGAAGTCCCAAAACTTCAAAAAGTTTCATAACGCCCTAAAAGACGTAACCTACCTTATCTTTAAGACAACCATGAGACAGCGCTCATAAGAATATATGCATTCACGTACGAAAATATCTACAGTTTAACAAAGAACGATAATTGAAATGAAACCTTATAAAAAATTCACCAATGTAACGATGAATAAATATTAATACATACGCGTATTTTCATGAACGAAATATAGCAAATAATAAACTAGACTTATAAATAAGTACACATATAAACTTATGAAAGAGCAGTAAAAAATTAACATGGTGTAAATCTCTCATTTAAAATACGCATTTCGTTGCACTAGTAATGGACCATGTACTTAGTCAGACCCAATATAATCAAAAGTGTCGGACTAAAATTACTGAAAATTAATAAGATAGAAATTAAAATCTCTGAAAGGTCAAGAGTACAGATGCGCGATCGCCGATCAACGCGGTCAGCAACAGCTATTAGTCATCGTATGCTACCACGAGGATAGCGAGTATTAAATAACATGTAACCGATCGAGAAAGACATAACTAACCCCCGGAAGTATAAATAGACGGAATAAGAACGTACGTGCCTCGCGAAAAGTAGTCAAGAACGTGCTTTTTCATCAGTAGTCAAGAACGTGCTTTTTCATGAAGAGTCAGGAACGTGCTCGAATCCACAAACCTATGGGGACGAAGCACTATATAAACTCCGATTCTCCCATGCATCAGAGTCTTCAGTCTCAAAAAGTTATACTGTCCACTCCATCTACGTAAACAAAGAAGTTCGACAAAGTTCCCGTTTTCGAGTCGAGTACTAAGTCCCGTCGGCTGAGACTTTCGGTTGACGTTAATTGAGTCTTTGATAAGAACTCAAGTGTGGATTGGGCAGCTGTTTAGGGCCCTGTATCGCACTACCAATTGTGAATCGTGCCCGTAAGTTAATATTTAGTAACTCTATCCGATGTTTTAATAATAAATTTATTGTTAACCTGACTATCCTTTTTTTATTTAAACACTGCATATTAACACAGTTCGCATAGAGCTCACAAGTGACAACTTACTCAAAAACAAAAAAAAATTGTCAGGCCTTACCACCCTGACATACTCAGCACCCTGGTCTCTCTCTTATCAAATTTCCGTACTACCCTCGCCTATTTGCTCGAGACGTGACAGCTGATTTGGTGGCAGCGGTGGAATAGTCACTTTCGTTTAAATTCAGTGTTTTTATGAACAAAATTTAATTTTAGAATAATTTTAGGATAACTATTTTATTCGCACTTCATTATTAAAATCGAATATATATCACACTAGTGAGCAAATTCAAGAAAAAGGGTATAAACTGATTAATTCAGAAAATGAAAACCTTTTGTTAATCTAAATCATTTCATTTGGTTTTAATAAATTCCCAAATTCAACCGTTGCATAAAGACATGCGACAGTGCGCCACACCTTTTAATTGTGTCTATCATTCAGATCCCTAAGAGTCTAGAAAAAACAAGATTAATTCCATTGTAAGAATCTTTCTTTTACGAACTGATCACTCATGGATGGAAATCCTACAACAGATTTAATATTTTCAAATTTATTCAATTTTAACGGCAAAAGAAAGTTAAAATCAAAAGCCTCCACTAATAGACACAATGAACATCTTCCCTTTGGTTATTAAACGAATCAAGTATGTCTAACCTTTACTGCCTCTTTGTACTCAATGAAGGCAGTCGGTCGCGAAGTGATATTTAGGCGTTTCCGATCAGACCGTTTACCTACATTTTATCAACGCGTTTAATCAATTCATGATAAATAAAGATGCAGTAATGCATTAAAGTAGTTAATACAGTTTCCTATACCTGTTACAAGAAGCAGATAGGGGAATTTATATCAAATAACCCTTTGAGAAAACACATAGGCGAAATTGTTCTAACTTTTGTGGTCACGCCATAGCATTAGTTGAGGCAGTCTAACCAACGCCACTTTTTCTGCTGAAGGCTGAACGCAACTATTAGTCAGTAACCAAGCGTGATTACAGTCAAACCTTGCAACTCGCGGGCAGTAATTTAAGCGAGTATAGTCAGACCATCCATTCGACTTGCAACAAAAATTATTTCATTTAAACTAATGCAAGCATAAATTCAATCTTTGAAACGAAAACTCACTTGCATTTGAAAATAGACATCCCGAAGTAAATACCAACTTTTACAAAATGCCTTAGGACTCAAATGAAATCCAATTTGACGGCGATGTGAACCGTACAGTTAGTGAGGCCATGGTGACATCCAGAGCAGAGTGTTTTGCTGCATAGCAACGTGTTGTAAATATCCCTAGTTATGACGGCAAAAAATATGCCCATAAGAGATTTCATTCAAGCCATTATAAATGGTGAATTATCCGTGCCAGCTAATTGTGAAAAGCAATACCTTAAGGCAGTTATAGCTCGATTAAAAGATGCAGCAAGGGACTCTATTCATGGCGAAAATGTTACATCCGTGAATGATTTAATAAAACATTTAATAGAGTGTTTTTTTCCTCGTAAAACCTATGCGTGGTATTTACATGAGATTTCGACCATCAGGATAAATCGTGAAGAAAACGTGAGTGCATTTTTTGATCGGATAACTCTTCTAAAATCAGGAGCTCAAGCGACCCTTGAAGACAAATATCCAAATGTCGAACCACTGTTACTCCCATTAAATGACTGTGCTCTCGAAGCCTTTAAAAGTAGCTTGCCTGATAGCATTTCGGGGTTAGTGGAAGCAGGAGACCCCTCTAGTTTAGACAATGTTTTAAGAGTTGTACTTGAATACGAGGCACGATAACAGTTGAATAGTCAGTATCCCATAAGTTACTACCGTGAATCAAGGTATCCTTAGCCGAACTACTCAGGATCGCGAGACCGTAGTCCAAGTCCTTATGTGCGATTTACAACGACTTCAGATTTGTCTAAAAATGCTGACTCGAAACCCTATCAATATCCTTATATGCCATATAATCCTTATCCCTATTATCCAACTATTCCCATTCAAAATAATGGTTATGCAAACACCAATTACTCCCGGGGAGGAATAGATGCGTCACCCCGCTCTCAATCTCCTCTTCCTCCTAGCAAGGAAACTTTAAACTACAACTCCGCTCGCCGCACGGACGCAGCGATGGGCGAGGAGAAACAAGAGCGTCAAGTGAGCGTGCGAATCCTAAAGAAAAGCGTAAAATCTCAGTCGAGAATTTCTAGTCGTAGAGTTTTTATCTTTAAAATTTTTGGAAATGAAAGCCTCATTTTTAGTTGACACCGGTGCTGACATTAACATAATAAAATTTGACTCTTTCTTTCCGTTTTCACTTCCTTCCAAAATGTAGACGTTGGTGGCTATCTACTTTTTGATTTTGTAATATCCTTCGTACAGTGCTACGAATTTCGCCATTTCACCTGCCGCTGCGTGTGATACGTTGCAGGCTTTAACGAGTACCCATCCGCCTATTGAGAAAGTAACGCCATTTTTCTTTCTATTGAGTTGTTTCTTGAGTAGGCGTTGGTGGCAGCAGGTTAGTCCACCATCTTTTAGGTTTTCTGACCCATTGGGCCTCGTATGGCGTTATCTCAGTGGTATCGTGATATGATTCGTTGAGAATCGTCTCCACATTTTCTATCTCAGCGAACCACGAGTTACGTTTGTTTTGGGGTAGGAGGGTCCTAAAAAGTCTAGCCAATTCTCGATTGGCTCTTTCCACCATGTTTGCTTGTGGGTCTCTGATAGAGGCTAGAATCATTTTAATTCCTGGCTCATTGAATGCCTGACGCCATTTATGACTCGTGAATTGCGTTCCCCTATGAGAAAGTATTTTCTGGGGCCGCCCTATTGTTTCTGTGAATTCATCGATTTTCTTGATTGCCGCCTCACTGGATGCCTTACGCAGCGGATAAATTTTCGTGAATTTAGTTAAAGTGTCAATCATTACTAAGATATGCTCACATCTATATTTTTTCTTTGTTAATGGACCAAATAAATCAATTGTCACAAGTTCTAACGGCTCTTGCGTCAATATAGGCTCTTGTTTGGCCTGTGAACCTTGCATGGCAATTTTATTTCGTTGACACGCGTCGCACGTGGCAATCATTTGACGCGTGGTTTTCGCCATTTTTGGTAAATAAAACGACTCCCTGGGTATCTTGTATGTTTTTTCTGCACCTGGATGTCCGTAAGCATTATGACACTCCCATATGAGGTCTTGCAAAGTTTTTTTTAGTTATGTAGATCCGATAAGTGGTGCCGTCAATGTGATAGAGCGTGTTGTCGATTGTTTTTAAACTTAGTTCCGTTTCTGTTTCTGCTTCCACCCTTTGTTTCAGTTATTGCAATTTTTTATCCTCTTGTTGTTGTTCAGGGATTCTTCGCATTACTTGCTCTATTTCTTCAGGCCGTTGATAACTTAGTGCTCTCTTTCTGCAATCGACTTAAAACGTCAGCTGTTGCGTTTTCTTTTCCTGGAAGATGCTCAGTTTTTATATTGTAATCCTGTATTGCGAGGATACATCGAGTGATGCGTGCATTGACAAATATGCACGTTCTCAAAAAGGTAAGTGCGAGGTGATCGGTGCGTTTAATTATCGTTGCTTCATGCAGATACGTTCTGAATTTTTATAGTGCCCATACAATTGCCAATAATTCTTTCTCTGTGGTAAAAGTGAATACTGGTCCTTTCAACGTTCGACTTGCCAGGGTAATTATTTCATTCTTCTTTCGATCAATAAATTGATACAGTACTGCGTTGAGCGCGTAATTGCTAGCGTCTGTTTCAAGATAATAATCTTTTCTTGGATCAGGAAAGTTAAGTATGATGGATTTGCCAAAAAGTCGCTTGATTCTCTCAAAACTTGTCTGAGCCTCTAGATCCCATTTACATGGTATTCCCTTTTTTATTAATTTAAGAAGAGAAACGGTTGCTTCCGCGTGTTTTTCACTAAATTTCGAATAAAAGTTGATCAACCCTAGAAAACTTCGGAGCTGCTTCACGTTTCTGGGCACCGAAAATGCGCGTATGCTCTGAATTTTCTCAGGGTCGGGTTTTATACCTTTTGTGGTTAGAATGAAACCGAGAAATTTAGTCTCTTCCTTGAAAAAATGGGATTTGCTGAGATTCAAAGTCAGGTTATTCTCCGACAGTTTTTCTAGAATTTCGTCCAGGTGTTCTAAATGCTGTGTGTTGTTTTCTGATGTGATTAGCGTATCCTCCACGAAAGTGATGATATGCTCGCCGATACCCTGTAATGCATGATCCATTCCTCGTACGAGGGCAGCGGTGCTTATTTTCAGGTCAAATGGGACTACTCTGAATTCATAGCTCCTCCCTGTGTATTGAAAGACTGTGTATTTCCTCGAGGTGGGGTGCAGTGGCACCTGCCAGAAGCTGCTTTTCATGTGACATTTGACATTATTGATATACGCCGATGGCCGTATGGGACGACGGACAAAAGAAGCCTTTCTATTGCACTCCGTTAGCTTTCCATTTGTATTCTTTTACGGGCCTCCTTTCCTCTGCTGTTACGACGACCTTTTCTTTTACTTTATTTTCTATATAACAAGTTATGTTTCACATTTAAGGAATATTAATATCAATTTTCCTCATATAGAATCTTTCTTTATTTTGTGTGTTCGATTTTAAATAAAATAACTAATACTGTTAAATGCTGATTTAAATGAAACTTTTATCAATAAGAAGAACTGTTTGAGTACGTCAGCTAGGAATTAAGAAGTTAATGTAACGCTGGGAAGCAGAGAGACACCGACGTCAGATGTGACCAGCCGCCTACTCAGTCAGCACTGCAGCCTACATAAGACGAACTCTCCTGGCCTACTTGATCTCGATTCAAGTCGACTAGTCCGCTTGCTGAGGACGCAAGCCTGCCGACCGTCAAGCGACCCGACTGGGCATCAATCTATAAGCCAGTTTTGCTTTGATCTCATCTGGCTCTCGCAGCCTAGGGAAAACGAAATAAATTGAAAAAGAAACTGAAGATTCTATTGTTTCCTTGAAATCAAACTTTTTTTTCTGCCCTTTTCAGGGCATATTAGAAAGAATTTAATTTTGTCTATTTTGTATTTGTCCTCCAATCCCCTTTCTCGTACGATCCCGTTCTTTTGTCGACACCTTACGGCGCTAGTGCAGTCTGAAAGTTGTCGGCCAGGGAGCCCGATCTTAATTGAAAGGGGGAACCTGGAAATTCACTACCCCTTCAGAAGAGAAACTGACGGCGCTCTGATAGTCCGAAGGCGATCTTCTGGATGGGCGGCCTGAATCCCAGGCAGAGGGCAATCCGCCGCTTAAAAGAGGAGTTGCCGACACCCTCAATCCACCGCCTGCACTACCACGTTTCACCACGTAAGGCCCTGAAACGCCGCCGTGCGAAGGCTGCAAAATTTTGCAGGGCCAGGAAGACTCCGATTCCGGTGGCACCCTTCCAGCACCGTGCAACCGTATTGAGCCTTGAGACAGACACGTACATGTTTGTCAATGTACAGCACGTTCCCGAAGGCCACGTCCCTTCAACACGCAAACGGTTGGAGCATATCAACCTCGAGGAAGAGGATCCAGCGGTAACGGCGTTCTGGGCCAAACGCGACTTTTCCGGAATTTGGTGCGGAAGGCCGCACAGGGGGTGCAAGAACGGAGCACGGAGGACAGTTGCCCGAATCAGCAGTTCTACGAGCAGCAGAAGGCCTTTTTGGCCTACCCAAGAAGCGTGGAAAGCCGACCCGCCGTGCGTCAAAATAAAGAAGAGAGGAATTTTATGTTAAAGAAATGTATGTCTTTCATTTCCGCTCCCCGCTAAATTACTCCTTTCGCCAACGCCTAAACTTCCTTTCTTATCCACACCTGCACTTCGCTTCCAAACTGTACACTTCCTTTCCAAACAGTAAACTCCCTCAACTCCTCATATCGATGACCTAAAAATAAAAAAATAAAAAAAGCTCGCCAACTTTTCCAGGGCGGAGTCCGGAGACTCAATCCCAAGTTCATGGACGGCTTTTAGGCCTGGAAGGCCCTCATGAGTGGCCAAATCAAGAGGGTTCATCTTCTGCCACCCATTTAGCCAAAGGAGCCATTCATTGCATGTTCATTCCCTTGCATTTTTGGAACAATACTTCTACCGGCTCTGGACACTCCCAGTCCTCGATTAATATCTCGTTTAGCTTCCGTGCATCCAAGCATAGGCGGATTGATCCGTCTTTTTTTTACTGGAACGACGGGATTGATATAGGGACTATTCGATCTTTGAATAATTCCCATTTTCAACATTCTTTGCACTTCCTCGTCTACTTTTTCACGGTGTACCATCGGTATAGGATAGCTCCGTTCGACGAAAGGTTGATTTTCTATAACTTTTAATATGTGTTCATATTTATTTAATAATCCTGGTTCTCGTCGAAATGTTCTTCTATGCTTCCATAAAATTTCGCCCAGTCTTCTTTTTTCTTCTTCAGTCAGACTTTCATTTTCACTGACTTTTTTTTATTTCTTTTGGTGTTACGTTTAAAGGTAGATTCTCTTTCGATATAAAAACTGAGATTATAATGATTTTTTTTTCTTTTTCTTCATCTTGTACAATACGAATCGCCGGTTTACCTTCTAGAGAAACGTGAGAGTTTTTGTGTCTAAATTTATATTGGCTCGATGCTCGTCCAATATATCTATTCCTATTATGCAGGTTTCTGATAGAAGTGGCACTACAAGAAAAGCTCGCATTTATATGTTGCCCTTCCAATGATGGTGTACTTGATTTCATCATTGAAATGCCTTGCCAACTTCCGTATTACCTCCCCTTGCTCGAGAGCTGGCAGAATGAAAGAGAAAATGGCCGAATTCCAGTTTTTTCTTTATTTAATGTTGTGTGTGTGTGTTTATTCCAATATCGTGATTGGAATTTCTCGATGAAAGGATCAAAATTAGTAACATCCCCTTTTATGACTAGCCACCAATCACTGGGTGGACCCGACAAAGATTTCTCGATGAGATAATCGGTGTCGCATACTCTTGGGCGAACCACCTCCCAGTATTGCTTCATTTGTTTTAAGTTCCGCATAGGGCTTCCCTCACCGTTGAATTCAGGCAATACGTACTTGATTGGGGGCTGGACCGGCACCACGGGTGTGCTCGTTTGCGAGGTGAGATTTTCGGTCATCCGTTCCGCGACTCTAGCGTAGGCAGTCTCTAATCGATTGATCTGCGCCTGAATTCGTAACTCACGGTCCTCTATACTCTGCGTGATATTGGTTGTACACGGTGCGGAGAGCCGTGTATTTTCCGCAAAACACATATCTCTATTCACTCTCAAATGTCACACTTTCGTTAGAGTCTTTGCTCACCGTATATATTTCTCTAAAGAAGATTTTAGTTTCTGTAATTACAGCGATCTGTCCATTACATTCCCTAATAATCGTATATTGTTCGTAGAAAACACTGGTCGTTGCACTCACGCATGTATCTTTTTTCATTCTCGCAAGTTATTGAAACTTAGTCTTTTATAAGAAAAGAAAAAGGTATTTCCTGTAATTCGCTTCTGAAATCAGCGCTCTTTTCTCTGCTTATTTGGCACTTTATCGACGCATATTTCTTTCGCGTTCGGCGAGATATCTGTCGAGCCTTACATGCTCTTTTCTTCTTCGGCTGCAATCTTCATTTTCGCAATCATTTTATCTAATTCAGCTATCCCTTCTAACACATTTTTCTGACTAGTGGGAGGTTATAAATAAATTTTCTTGAGATTTTTATCTCCTATAAAAAAGTCTCAACTAACCGACTTTTGTCCATTTCGACTTTTTACATGCAAAAAGATTGTAAAGGAACCTTACTTCTTTTTAAACTTACATGCCTCACGTTGGGCGCCAATTGTCACTCGCAACTTTATATACGTATTGGATTACGCATCAATCAATTGTGTATGCAATTAATTAGGATTAAATCTAATGTTTCTTAATGATTAATCAGAAGATATTGCATGTAAGTAGACGTAAGATTTTGAAATAACACAAATTTATTCTTTAAATCCTATTCCCACACTTTACTGATATTTCCCTATCATCTAAGCTATCTTTTACTCACAAAAATGGGAGTTTTATCTCCAAAAATATAAACAAACTATTGTAATTCTAGAAAAATTGTCATTAAACCATATGCTTTTTGCCTTTATTGCGATAGGTGTTTTAGCCGAATAACTCAATCAAATAAGATAAAATATTCCCTCATAAAAGTTCAACTCCTTATAAAAAAAAAGGGTATTACGCATGCTTTAAGAAAAGATATTACTTATCTTAATATTCTGCAAGAAGATTCTTTGAAGATTGATTAATTTTTTAATCTGACAATTTCTGAACTTTAGTCGTGCGATATATCCTTGCTCTTTTATGAAAGATCCAGAAACAAAAGCTGGATTTAAAACCAAGAAAGAGAATCACTTCCTAGACTAGTTTTCAGGGAGAACCCCGAAGCTATTCGTCTGTGACTAGCTCTTTTTATGTAAAGTTTAGTTTGGCCAGATAACCGTCACTTCCTGGACTAGGTTTTAGGGAGAACCCCGAAGCTATTCGTCTGTGCGTTTTATCTTTTGAAACTTTACTTTTACCTGCAGCAATGGCTACTATCTCGTCTAGATCTCAAGGAGAACCCCAAGTCTATACTTCAGAGGATATTACTGAGTATTAAATGTAATAGATTTAAGACAGGGCAAAGATGATACGTAAGACCAGTAACGAAATTTCAATTCTATCATTAAAGTTTGTCTTTTATTTAAGAGTCAATATGTTTCCGAAGTCAACTAAGACTAAATATTCAATGCCTTTTTTCTTTGTTGCTTTGAAAATTCACAAGAATATTAATTGTTTGAACAATTTAGGTTAAATAATTGAGAGCTTACCTTTTATCTAAGACTTAATTTTTTCCCGGACTCAACTCAGAATAACTATTCAATGCCTATTTTCTTTGTTTCTTTGTGAATTTACAAAAACTATTAATTATTTAAACAATTCAGATTTAAAAATTAAGAGTTTTTCTTTTATTGAAGAGTCAATATGCTTCCGGAGTCTACTAAGAATCCCTATTCAATGCCTTTTTTCATTGTTACTTTGTAAATTTACAAGAAAATTAATTATTTAAATAATTAAGGTTAAATAATTAAGAGTTTGTCTTTCTTCTACGATGCAATTTGTTAACGGAATCAACGAAATATATATGTTCAATTACTTTTTTCTTTGTTGCTTCGTGAATATGCAAGAAAAATTAAATATTTGAACAATTCAGATTTAAAAACTAAGAGTTTGCCTTTTATTTAAGAGTCAATTTTGTTTCGGAGTAAACTGAGTATAACTATTTAAAGCCTTTTTTCTTAGTTGCTTCGTGAATTTATAAGAACTATTAATTATTTCAACAATTCAGATTTAAAACTTAAGAGTTTTTCTTTCATTGAAGAGTCAATATGTTTCCGGAGTCTACTAAAAATCACTATTCAATGCCTTTTTGCTTTGTTGCTTTGATAATCTACAAGAATAATAACTATTTGAACAATTAAGGTTAAATAATTAAGAATTTGTCTTTTTTCTACGATACAATTGTTAACGTAGTGAACGAAATATAAATATGCAATTATTTTTTTCTTTGTTTCTTTGTAAATTAACAAGAAAAATGAGTTATTTGAACAGTTAAGATTAAAAAATTAGAAATTTGCCTTTTACCTAAGAGTCAATATGTTTCCGGAGTCAACTCAGAATAACTATTCAATGCCTTTTTTGTTTGTTGCTTTTTGAATTTACAAGAACTAATAATTATTTCAACAATTTTTGAAATTTATTACTTTATTATTATTTATTTGAAAATTACCTTTTATCTAAAAGTTTATTTGTTCCCGGAGTCAACTAAGAATCACTAATCAATGCCTTTTTTGCCTTTTAAATTTACAAGCATATTAATTATTTGAAAAATTTAGGTTAAATAATTAAGAGTTTGTCTTTTTTCTACGATACAATTTATTTACTTAGTCAGCGAAATATAAATGTGCAATTATGATTTTGTATTTTTTTCTACTAGTCAATTTACGCAGTCAGTTGACGGAGTTATCTAAGAATGACTATTCAATTCGGTTTTTTTAATGCTTTGCAAATTTACTATCATATTATTTAATTAAATAATTTCAATTGACAATTAAGAGTTTTGCTTTTTTTCTGTGTGTCTATTTGTTTTCGGATTCAATTAAGAACGACTATTCAATATCTTTCTTATTTGTTGCCTTGAAAATTTTCAAGAAATATTAATTATTTAAACAATCTATATTAAAAAAATAAGAGCTTGCCTTTTATCTAAGAAAAAATTTGTTTCCGGAGTCAACTAAGAATAACTATTCAAAGCCTTTTTTCTTTGTTACTTTGTGCATTTACAAGAACTATTGAGTATTTGAACAATTCAGATTTGAAAATTAGAAGTTTGTCTTTTATTTAAGAGTGAATACGTTTTCGGAGTCAACTAAGAATCACCATTCAATGCCTTTTTTCATTGTTGCTTTGTAAATTTACAAGAATATTAACTATTTGAACAATTAAGGTTAAATGATTAAGAGTTTGTCTTTCTCCTACGATACAATTTGTTTACGGAATCAACCAAGTATATATGTTCAATTACTTTTTTCTTTGTTGCTTCGTGAATTTAAAAGAAACATTAAATGTTTGAATAATTCAGATTCAAAAACTAAGAGTTTGTCTTTTATTTAAGAGTCAATATGTTTCCGGAGTCAACTCAGAATAACTATTTAATGATTTTGTCTTTGTTGCTTTGTAAGTTTAGAAGAATATTAATTAGTTGAACAACTTACATTAAAAAATTAGGAGTTTATCTTTTTTCTACGATACAATTTGTTTACGGAGTCAACGAAATATAAATATTGTAACGTAGTAGCTTGCCACTCGTTGGGTATTCTCACCTCTGATTAATATATAAATATAAAAGAAGATCACGATATATTAAACGACCAACATGAACTCAAAAATATAATTATAATTAAGGAATGAGTCTGAAAATTGTGGTATGTCGAATGAGTCAATTTCAGGTCAAGGTTAGGTAATTTTCCTTTATTCTTACCAAGGGATCAGACGTCCTACCTTTATTTCTATGGAAAATTTGGAGTCCTAAATCCAGTCAAAATCTTCGGAATTCCTTTTTCTTCTTTTTCTTCCTTGCTGGGAAATACCGAAGAGGATCCTTCGAAACCATCGCTCGCCGATCGGCCTAACAACATGGCATTGCCACCACCTACCACACTTTCACGGTCCACCTTTATGTTCACTCCGACTCGGTATTTAATCCATTCCATCAAGGGTTAAAAGTCAATCATCTACAGCCATTAGAGACTGCTGATATAACAACCGGCTCGGCACATGTCACAACAGACAGGCAGCCATATTTGCCACTACCGACACGTTCGACACGGGATGAGGATTAGCGCATGACCACCACCCATGGCCATAGCGGAATCAGCTTTACCGGTGAAGGTTGGACGTAGAGCATAAGGGGACAGCACCTATCGGACACAACCGGTGAATAAGGAAAACGAGCGGGAGAATCGTAAAAACGACGCTACACAGCATTTCATGTTGGTCGTTCACACGGAGAGGAAGTTTTGACGGTTTCTTCTGGGCGTCCGATTCCTGGAAAGCAGTTCGAGATTCGGAGCCAGGTTTGGCATTTTCCGACGGGAACTTCAATTTTCTTTGAAAAAAAAGGTAGGCGTCATGCCAATTTCTCTCTCCCTTCTGTAAATCATGTTCGCTATCTGATTTGTGTAAGCTGATTTGTTTTTAATATTCGCGTGTTGAACTATTTCGTTTTTGGGTCGTTGAGAGTGTTGTTTGAGTGGTATAAAATGTAACAAAATACTACATTTTGTGTTATTTTATATTTTCCTTTAGTTTAAGCAAGTTTTCCCGATCATAGTCGGATTAAATTTCCGTTGGATTATTTGGATTTTTGAGATAAATGTTTAGCGTGAATGCTGCGTCAGAAATGGCGGTTTATACATGAGTCGCGTGAGAACGAAGTAAATCATTGTTGGGTCGTGCCCTTCAGGCAAATCTTGCTTCTCCTGAAATGGAATGATTAAATTTTTTTTTCTTCTTGCTAAGCTAACTTCTGAATCTCTCTACTTCTAGCCAGGGACTCATTATAAGAGAATTTATATGTAAATATACTAAATTAAGATCGAGTTTGGTGGAAAAATAATTTGGAGTGACGCCGAGGAGGTGTCTGGCGCCTTTAAAGGTAAGTCCAAAAATTTGTGACGTCATCGCTGGCTTTGTATCTCTCAAAGCTGGGAATGGCGTTATGATATGCAATTACTTTTTTCTTTGTTTCTTTGTAAATTTACAAGAAAAATGAATAATTTGAACAGTTATGATTGAAAAATTAGGAGCTTGTCTTTTATTTAAGAGTCAATGTGTTTCCGAAGTCCACTAAGAATCACTGTTCAATGCCTTTTTTCTTTGTTGCTTTGTAAATTTACAAGAATAATAATTATTTCGAAAATTAAGGTTAAATAATTAGGAGTTTGTCTTCTTTCTACGAAACAATTTGTTTACTTAGTTAGCGAAATATAAATATGCAATTATGAGTTTGTATTTTTTTCTACTAGTCAATTTACGGACTCAGTTGACGGAGATATCTAAGAATGACTATTTAATGCCGTTTTTTTTTGTTGCTTTGTAAATTTACAAGAATATTAATTATTTGAAAAACTTAAATTCAAAAATTTGCAAATGTACTAGAATTTTAATTAATTAAATAATTTCGACTGAAAATTAAGAGTTTGGTTTTTTCCTCCGTGTAAATTTTTTTACGGATTTAATTAAGAACGACTATTTAATTCCTTTTTTCTTTGTTCCTTTATGAATTTACAAGAACTATTAATTATCTAAACAAGTTAGATTAAAAAATGAGGAGTTTGCCTTTTATCTAAGAGTCTATTTGTTTCCGGAATCAACAAAGAGTGACTATATCAATCAATTTTGTTTAATGCTTTGCAAATTTACTATAATTTAAATTAAATTAATAACTTCTATTGTAAATAAAGAGTTTGGCTTTTTTCAGCGTGTCAATTTATTTCCGCAGTCAACAAAGAATGTTTAATCAGTTTACGGATTCAACTAAGATTGACTATTCAATGCCTTATATCTTTGTTGCTCTGTAAATTTACAAGAACTATTAATTATTTAAACAACTTAGAATAAAAAATTAAGAGTTTTTCTTTTTACTATCAGTCCAATTGTTTTGTAAATTTACAAGAACTATTAAATATTCAAACCATTTAGATTAAAAGATTATGAGTTTGTATTTTTTCTACCAGTCAATTTACGGAGTCAGTTTACGGAGTCATCTAAGAATGACCATTCAATGCCTTTTTTCTTTGTTGCTTTGTAAATTTACAAGACCTAGTAATTATTTAAACCATTTGGATTAAAAGATTATCAGTTTGTATTTTTTTTCTACGAGTGAATTTCTTTACAGAGTCAACTAGGAATGACTATTCAAAGCTTTTTTTTTGTTGCTTTGTAAATTTACAAAAACAATTAATTAGTTAAACCATTTACATTACACAGAGAGACTTTTGATATGAATATTTGGCTTATTCTATATCTATATTTAAAATAAAATGTAAGAATTTAGGG
>JAAAKG020109077.1:0-15542 GCA_010014905.2 Druon quercuslanigerum | reverse complement strand
AAAATGTCTTCGACATGTTGGACTGTAACCATCTTAAGCCTGTGACAACATTTTAATAATAATAATAATAATAATAACATGGTGATTATTCGCCTACGCTACGAGACATTTTGCGTATTTTATTTAATTCTTTTCAACTGCTTACGATTGAATTTCCACGCAAATCCTGAAATATAGACAGGTGGAAATGTTAAATCCTCCCGGCATAAAAGCCTCTTTCCGAAAGTTTCAAATCTTGCTTCAAGGTAACTCCACCATTTTCACATAACTCCTAGATTTTTCTTCACTTCCATCGATCACCAAAAATTAATTTGATTTCTCCCTAATTTTTTGCATATCGCCTGGAAATTTTTTTGAATAAAAATAAATAAATCCGTTTTTTTAATAATATCTTTAGGGTCAGCCAGCCCCATAAAGTTTAACACGTATTTCCCATAATAAAAAAAGACGTTTTTGTACATTTTATTCAGAATCGTGAGTATCAGGTGAATCGAGTTGAAACACCACATTTCTGTTTACAATCATCCACAGAATGCAAATGAAAAATTACGTTTTAAATATCACCCTGCAGTTCGGTTTTATGTGGTCCCAAAAAAACCCAATAAAAAAAATGGTTTTTTCGAATTTTTTGCGCTAATTATGATTTTTTTGTGGGATTTCAGCTTATTTAACTTGTTTCAAACTTTTCAATTAGAATAAGGTAAAATCAATGTTAACTTAAACAAGTTAATTGATAATACAATTTATTATTATTCATAATAATATTGTCTTTGAAGAAGGATAGAAAGTCGTGGTTTTTTCTGAAATATTCAACCTTTTGACCACTTTTTATTTAGAGCTGGGTGATAATTAATGCAATTTAACAAAGATAGTTCTTCAGAAAAATATTATTGTTTATAAATATCTTTTCCCATAGTAATGCAAGATAATTGCGGATTTTTCTGAAATATTTAACATTTTGTCCACTATCTACTTAGATTAAAGTAATAATTAGTAAAATTGAGCAAACATAACTGTTCAAATAATTTGTTACTGTTCATAAGTATCTGTTGATATATAATTGCTAGCAAATTTTTTTAAACTATCTCTTTCTTTTTTTAAATATATGTTTTTGAAATAAATCAGATATTTGTAAAATTGATACCTAAATTAATTCCTCTCTCTCTCTCTATCTCTCTCTGTAAACATATTTTTTTCAGCGACTCATGTTGACGTTTATTTATTATTTGTTTGAAAGTAAAAATTCAAAACACAACTGTGTACAAAAAGCTAATATTTTAGAAAAACCGCAACCATTTACATCACCAATTATGCTTGCGAAGTTGGATTAATTATTGCCTCACTCTAAGCATAAAGTGAAAAAAAGTTGAAAATTTTAGAAAAAAACAGCTATCTAGAATTACTATGGAAAAGATAGTTAAAAACAATAAGGTTTGTTAAATTGTATTTCTTATGACCACGCATTAATTGAAAAGTGCATAAAAAGTGGAAAATTATAGAAAAACCTGCAATTTTTAGGATTAGTTTTAGATAATATGGTGATAAATAATAGTAAATTGTTCTTAGAGAAAATTACTACTAACAATAATAAATTATTCAAACAATTTTCATAAACATCTTATGATCAGTAGGAAGTAATACTTTATGTATTATGAAGAATTCGTATGAAAAAAACTGCAAAACATCCTTAATAGCGCCAAAAACTCTAGAGAGAAAAACAAGTTTTCACTTATCGGGGTTTTTAGGACCCTATAAAACAGATTTATTTGGGCAATATTTTTTGAAGATTTGATTCGTATTATATGGTTAATTTTTTCTTATGTGAAATACTTAATAAACTTCATGATGCTGGCGGATCCTATAAATATATTTTTTTTCAAAAGAAAAACAAGAATTTACTCATTGTGAATTTCAATAAATTTCCGGGCAATCTACATTAAAATTAAAAAAAAAGGATGAGAGTGTAAGAATTTTGGATCACCCCAGTTGAGTTATGAACCCCTTAGCTATCTAGCATAGTTTGACGAAAGAAATCGAATTTTTTATTTTTTATTACATGCGATGGCCTTCTATGTTCAAAATGTTTTTTGAGGGCTCATATATACATAAGAAAAACGAAAATCGCTTGTGACACGATTTGCACAATTTTCTTCAAAAATGGCCAATATTCCCCGGTTTATTATGAAAATACACATAACATTTTGGCATATTCGAAATATCCTTTGAAGTCGAAGTGTGCTATTTGTGAAGGCGTGAAAACCCTGGTTGCGTTCATATGTAGCAGTATTACGCCTTTGAAATTTTCGTCTTTCGCAAAGGGTTGTTTACATTTCAGCTGGAATTACCTACTTGTCCAAACGAGCAGAGCCGGATTAAGAGTTTCAGGGTGCCTGGGGTATCGTATACTCCGGATTCCAGCGAATCCTCATCGATCCTAGTCCTCAACCTCATACCTTCCACATCCCCCCACACCCTAGTCTCCGTCCTCCTCCATCACATATTCACCTCTCCTTCCTATTTCCAACCCCCTTTCAACCCCCAATCTTCCCAGTGACAGTGACTGGTGCACTTTACGTAGAGTCGGGCACTGCACTTTACACGGAAACAATACATGTGCATTCTAACGCAGTACCACATGAGAAATTACAATTTATTATTTAACAGGGGGCAGAAGTTCGTGAGTTGTTTGCGAAAGGAAAGCAATGCCCTGTACGCCTCTGGCGCTCATATGCAATTAAAGACCTGTGGAATGGCTGTGATTGTTTTGGGAAAGAGTCAATAGGTTAATTTTCATGCTATTGCTTCTAGATCTAAATGCATGATTTTTACTTTTACTTAAACATGAATGCAACAATTTCATTTAAGGCTTCTTCTTTTTAGGACTCAAAAGAAGTATTTTCTATTAAACTGAACCAGTGTGCTTCGCAGAAAAACGTCGGAGAATGAGAATGCAGCTGTGTTCATGTTACAGTCTCATATTTGAAGCGTTCTCATTTTGAGAATATAAACCTCACTGATTAAAGTTAACAGAGTTGAATCGAATATTTGTATGTTACGAAATATTTAAATAGTGCCCTTGTAAATTAGTAAACTATCAATTATTTCTACACGCAAAAAAATGCATGGGTAAAATTAATCAGAATTATGTGTAAATATGCCCCTACTATTTTATTTGGTATAAGTAACCAGAATTCTGATTAAATTAACCTGAAACTCTGATTGAAACAATTAGAATTCTAATTGCTATAACCAAGAAAAATAATAAGGACTTATGTAATCATAATTCTGGTTCATTTAATCAGAAATTTTTTTGAGTGTAGACATCTTTTAATGTCTTCTGTTTAAGTTTGTAGGGTTTCGCAGGAAACCCTTATAATCTCGTCCTGAATCTGTTCGTCTTTTACCTCGTAACCAAAAATATTTAAGCCACGACCCTGAGAATTTGTATTCGCCCCAAAAAATGACCACTGAGGATCGTAAAAAAATACTGAGAACCTTGGGAAAAATCTGCTTCCTTCTCAAATTTCAAATTTTAACCAAACAATTATTTTAGTGGAAAGGGTATCGCATGAGGAAATTGAGGGCTGAGAAGACATTTGAAGACATTTGGGTCGTAGATATGTTCCTTCTCAAAGGAAATAAAAAACACTTATTTTACCATTTTGACAAATAAATAATTTTAGCGAAGTTAAAAGTATTTAAAATTCAAAGGTTGGGTTTAAAAATAATAGAAACTTTCTCTTTAAACCTTCCTTACTTTCGACCTGATAAAAAAACAGCCCCACAAGTAAATATTTACATTTTAATTTAAAATAAATAGTTGAAGTTACTGTGTAACTAATACATTTATTTATAAGATTTGCATAAATTTAAAAAGTAGTGTAATCTTTCGAAAAAACGCATTTAGATATTTTCGAGGTGAATCCAACGGTATTATAGGTTTATATGGAAATATCTCCTTTACAGAGATTAAGAAATTATTTTGGTTATACGTTCAATATATGTATATATGTTTATTCAAGTCTTTAAATAAATAATTAGACGTTTCGACCCGTCTTTGGATCTTCTTCAAGATAATAACATCATTACAAAAGTGTCTGTAAAAACATACATTTTTGATAAAATTCAATTTTTACAGTTAATAATACACTTTCACATAAAATAAATTAAGTATATAATTAAAATAGTTACCTGAAACAATTCGTTCGATGACATTGAAAACACAAATAAAAACAGTTTTGAAACAGAACTATTTAAAAATATTTTTTTGTGTTGTATATACATTTTTTTAAACTTATGTAGCCATCCTCTTTAAACAGGAGACTACTTGACTAAAAAAATTTTAAGTCATTATTGTCAGAGAAAGAAAAATTATAACAGTACAATATTGTGTAACTGAACCAGGACGACATTTTGAGAAAACATACTTAGCACAGAGAAGGTGATATGACGTCACATTTGATTATATGATTAGATATTGAGTAATTGTATTCATTATAACTAAAGTCACAGCACGCGCCAAAATCTTTGAATTTGAAAAACCAAATTAATTTAATAAGCACTGATAAACATCATTAGTGTCCATTCTTTCCGTTTGTAGATTAACGCGCAAATTATTGTACTTTTTAATGAAGATGGATTCTATAATCTTTCTTTTATGTGTGCTTTCTTTTATGTATTTCATGTGCTAAAATTTTGATGTTTTTAAAATCAAAATCGAAATCATGATCAAAGGACCAAGCATGTTATGATAGGCCCGTGTTGTTATTACTGATTCTACAATCTCTTTTGTGTTCAGTTATACGCGTTTTAAGTCTTCTGCTAGTTTCACCTTTGTAAATCTTAGAACAAATTTTAAATTTTATGAGGTACACAGCACCCGATAAATTTTCTATTGGCTCTAGATCTTTTTTTTGTTGTTGTTTAAATTCTCTAATTTATTATTGTTTTTAAAATATACGTTTATTTTAAATTTTCAAAGAGAACTTCTAATTCTTTCTGATAAACCTTGTATGTACGGAAGAATTAAACTTTTATCGTTTTTTGCATTGTTTCTAACCATTTTGACTTTTTAATGTTACTAGAATTGTTATAAATTTCATGTGTTCTTTCTTTAATTATACTATTTATAAGGGGTAATAGATAATTGTTAATAATTAAAGTTTCTTTGATTTATTTAATATCGTCTTTTCTGAACTGAACATCACTAAGTTTTATTCCTCTGTCAATTAAATTTTTTATTAGTCCTATTTTTTGTTCAAAAGGTAGGTGTGAGTTATTATTTAAATACTGGCCAGAAAAGTTTGGTTTTTTATACCATTTTGTAAGAATTAGTCCATCATCTTTTTTTATCACTGACAAAACAAGGTAGTTTAGAGTGTTATTTTCCTCAATCTCATAAGTAAATTGGACCAATTCATCGATGCTTTTAAGCACGCCGACAAATTCTTAAATATTTTCAGTAGGAATTATAGCTAAAACATTATCTACATAACGTTTAAAAAACAGTGGCTTGAATATTAAAAGTGACAAATAAATGTCAAATAAATGACAAATAAATGTTGACAATAAATGTCGCCCTAGTTCAGTTCAAAATATTGTACTGTTATAATTTTTCTTTCTGCGACAATAATGACTTAAAAAACTTTTAGACGAGTAGTCTCTCGTTTAAAGAGGATGACTACATAAGTTTTTAATAATGTATAAACAACACAAAAAAATATTTTTAAATAGTTCTGTTTAAATCTGATTTTGTTTGTGTTTTCAATGTCATCGAACGAATTGTTTCAGGTAACGATTTAAATTATATACTCAATTTATTTTATGTGAAAGTGTACTATTAAATGTAAAAATAGAATTTTACAAAAATGTATGTTTTTACAGACACTTTTATAATGATGTTATTATCTTGAAGAAGATTCAAAGACGGGTCGAAGCGTCAAATTATTTATTTAATGACTCTAATAAAAAATATACATATATTTAACGTATGACCAAAATAATTTCTTAATCTCTATATGTATTATAGGTTCCTCGATCGAACGCTTTGTTTGTTTGTAATTGTGTTCGAAAAATTGAAATTCATATATGGGGCCACATGTACGCTTATCTTGAATGACGTACAAAAATGGTTAGCAACATTTTTTTTTACTTTGGAAGTTTAAAAAAGACAGTTTTGTTGCTATCGTTTCCGTAATGGCAAAATAGCTTTGCATAGGTCTGAAAATTGTTGTAGAAGGTCATCAAAATCTTAGTTACATTTTATTTATCTGAACAATTTAATATTTTTCTGAATAAAAAGTTTCTTTCATGTGTTTACATGTCGATTTAAATTAAATAGTCCTTATTAAATACTCTCTAACTTAATAGTTGAATTAAATGTATGTACAATTCATACATTTGTTTAGAAAAGTTGCTCAACTTTCAGAATATAAATCCAAAGGTGTTTTGGGTTTTCCGATCGGACGCTGAGTTTGTTTTTCAGCTTTGCAGAAGTATTAAATCAAAAAAAATTCTCGTGGCCACAACAGTCGTTTCGATATAAGCACTACTTTTCGAAAATATTGGATCAAATAAAAAAATGTGTTTTTCCATAAAACTACCTTTTCATGTTTTTAAAATCAAGACGGGAAGATAAAATTGACTTTAACAGAAAACCCCACTTTTTTTATTGTATCCTATATTTTTGGAAAATTCGTGCTCATGTAATAGCGTAATTCAACATAAAATAACACTTTTTTAAAAACAATGATAAAAAAGTGAGAAATATGATGTAGGAAATTTTTAAATAAACAAAGTTTTTTCTTAAAATTTGGTCAAACCTTTCAATGTTTCTGAAGAAAAGGAAATTTATCAAAAAAATTCTCGTGTACACAAAAGTGGTGTAGCCCGCATAAAACACAAAGCATGCCGATTCAACAAAAAAATGAGCATAGCATTAAAATTCTTGAGAAAATTAACTTTTAATATTTTTAGAAAATCTGCAGCCATTTTGTAAGTTTACAAAATTTTGTTAATTTTCTGGTGAATTTCAAAAGAAAATAATTAACTTCACTGGAGTGAGGAAAACAAATCCAAATAACTTAACTAGGTCAAAGGTTATAAGCGTTTCATGATCAAATATATCTTTTCTAAAAATCAACAATAAATTTTAAATACCTATATCTTTGCAAAAATATATTTTTTTTAACACAAAACGGTTAAATGCGTAACTTAAAGTTGTTCCGACTGCCTGATTTCAGATTGATTCGGTCGTACACTGGAAAAAAGAATTTAAATTTTTTATTCTTCATTTTCCAGTTTTTTATATTAGTATTTAAAAAATAAGACAAATTTAATTATTTAGGCTCCTATACGGTCACTTGTCGGCCTCTTCTCACACTTATTTTTAACAGTATTAAAATAATCCTGAAAATAGTAAAGAGCAGTCATATTTTTGATTCTTGTCTGAATAAACAAATATGAATTTACACACTCTTTATAATTTCAAATAAAAAAAAGAACACAGGCATTGTAAATAAAGAAAAGCAAACATTTATCAACAATGTTTTACTTCCTCTGGTAACAATTGTTTACACTTCGTCTCCATTCAATTGATTTTCGGTCTCTCTCTCTCTATCTCTCTCTCTCTGTCTCTATCATAAATTGTATACTAACGAAAATGAAAAAAATTCCTCTTTTACCTATTGATCAATTTTCAAAAAACTTCAGCGTTTAATAATGAGCACCTATCGGAAAATGGACGTCAAATAAGTTTGGAACTCTGGGTCTGTCGATTTCAGACGAGGGTAAACGAGCACCGGTAAATGCTTCAGTTTGAGAACTTCTGGGTATATGAGCGTTTTTCCGCAAATTTCTTTTTTTTCCTTGTGGACTTTCAAATAAAAGTTAACTAAATTTCAAAGAGATTTGAATGAGCCAATTTTTTGTACATAAAAGTTTATGGGGTTTAAACCCCTCCCCCAGAAACTTTTGGCCTTTCGTATCTAAGGCGGACGCCGCTAAGCTATGCATGGGATGTACTTGTACATAAATTTTTTGCCCCCCCCCCCCCTTCTGACTTATTTTTCTATGTCCGTCTTGCCGTACCAGCAATATTTATGTACTATTTAAAAAGAGTCTAAGGTAGTTTTTAATGTGATGAACAAATTTAATAAACATTTGCATTTCTGGACTATTTCACGCTCTAAACATATTGTTTCATTAACAACACTAATCAAAAACTTATCAAAAATAAATAATATGTACGATTGTTTAATAGTTAATTAACAGCTGTCAATTGTTTAAATAAGTATTATAAACTGATAATAAATTAATAAATATTTTGTGTCTGCAACGAAATCAATTTTAAATTACTTGGAAAAAGCTTGAGCTTATGATACGTCATAAATTAATAATGGCTTATTGTATAAACAATTTTATCAAAAAATTCACAATTTAACTACTTATCAGCAAATTGATGTGGTTTTTTATTATGAAATCGAATTTCAGTGACTCAAAAAGGATCTTATTTATTGGAGGACTTTGCCAGACAATAACATTTGTCATTTATTTGAATAAATTATATACAAAAATGTAAAAAAGAGCATAGATTGAAAGACCGCTACCTCCCCTTATTTAGACCAACTATTCCTACCTCCTCTACCCACATTTCCTCTTTCTCCTCTCTTAATTTCCCCACAATGCCCCTCACTTAATTTTCCGCAACCACCCTCATTTCTCTTCCATTAATATTCCCTGTCCCCCCTTAATTTCTCCTCACTCCCCCTTCCATAGTTTATACCCAATTTCCCTATTTCCCGTCCCATGAAATTCCCTCCCCCCTCCTTACATTTCCCCTAAATTCCAATGACTGAAATGGAGTATAAAAATACCGGGTAATATAATTTAAAATATGGAGGCATTCTGGGAACGAAGAAGGCAAATATATCACGTAAAATGCATGTAATCGATTCAAACAAATGGATCTCATTTTTCTTAGTTGGAAATTTTGCGAGAAATGGACCGAATATCCCTTCAAATAGATATAAAAGATTTTGTTATCATGTACTTCTGTCAAGTACAGAGATGATTCTTTGACAAGATTCACGTCTGACTTCACTCGCCTTCAAATAAAAACCAATTTCTAGAGACAATTTCCTCGTTTGAGAAAAAAATCACTTTTGGAAAAAATCTTTATCCGTAATTCATTTAAAATTTCGAAGTCTTTCTTTTTACAAAACTATCCATAATGATTTTTAATAAACATGTAAAATAATATT
Source organism: Druon quercuslanigerum (assembly GCA_010014905.2). Taxonomy (NCBI): domain Eukaryota; kingdom Metazoa; phylum Arthropoda; class Insecta; order Hymenoptera; family Cynipidae; genus Druon; species Druon quercuslanigerum. The sequence goes on along the minus strand of JAAAKG020109077.1, from coordinate 6,282 downwards.
TACAAAATGAAAAATTTCTTAGAAAGCCCTAACAAATTTTGTACACTAGGGACCACACCCAGAAAAAAATTCTTTTTAAATTAAAAAAAAACTTTTTTTGACTAGGTTACTTTGATTCAACATACAAATATTTTTCCATTTAAAGAAAGTTGATTTGATTTTAATAAATTTCGTCATGTAATTTCTTCTATTTAAAGAAATTATTTGTTTAAATGATTTTCTAGATTCAAAACAAAGTTATTTTGATTCAAAACAGTTACTAGGAACAATCAAAGAAATAATTTTGTTAGAATCAGTAATTTGAAATAAGCAAATTATTTCTTTGATTCAAAGAAAGATTTTTGTAATCCACATTACTAATGCGCCGCGAGATTGCGCAGAACAAATCAGTTTGATTATTTTACGTTAACGCATCTTTCGGAACACGTGTTGTCAAATTTTTGCAAAGACGGGCGCCTCTTGGTAATAATTTAAATCCTGACCCTATGTTCACAATTTCGTCACAATTTATTTTTGTATATTATATTTTCGTGAAGAATTGCAAATTAAGAAAGAATAAAATTCATTTACATACAAAAAATATTAAAATAAACTTTTTTCCTCTTGTGAACAAATAGACCATGGAAGTTTCTTGAAACTCGAGTTGTCGAATCCGATTATTCAAAAAATATTCCCATGCGAAGAAAAACGAAACTTTTTGCTTTTTGCTCTTATTTAATTAAAGTTATTACCGTTTTAAATTGAATAGAATTATTTGCTTCATGAGGACGCCAATTTATTTATATTTCATTATTGGATTTTAAAAAGATGTTTATTCATTTCAAACTAACCTGTTCTCTTATTTCAAACAAAGAGTTTATTTTATTTAAAGAAATGTACAGGTCAAATAAAAAATTATATTTCTTTAATTTAAAGAAATTTTTCATTTGAAACATTCAAATATTTCGTTAATTCCAATAAATATTTGGTTTGAGGGAACTAAATATTTCTTTAATTTCAAGAATATTCCGTTTCAATTAAGAAATAGTTCTTTAAATCGAATAAAAAAATTGAAAAAAAGATTTCATTAAATCAAATAAATGTTTTTTTGACCTTATATCAATTCTAGAATTTCTTTGATTTAAAGAAAGTTTCTTTGGCTCAACAAAACTTTCTTCTGGGTGCATTGCTTTTAAATAATTTCCTATTTTTTAATTTTTTGGGGGTCTTCTCAGCCTGTAAATAGGGGCAGTTTTTCAAATTATTAAAAAACGAAAAGCGATGCTCACTTTCGTTTTTAAGGACGAGCAATTTGATTCGTGTAGCATATTTTTATATTTTTTCGCGAGGTCGCTAGCGAGGTCCAAAAACTCTTTGCGGTATTCTTCTTGCTTCTTGCACTTGGCGGGGATTTGCTGCCACAAATTTTAAAAATTAATGTAAATTACGTGACATTCATCCTCTGACCTGTTATATAAAATATTTATCCTTGAACCTTGACCCTGAAATTTTACATATTTTTTCTGTTGCATCATAAGTTTTTTAATTTTGTGCATTTTCACTATTTTATAAAATATTTTTTGAACACTTAAAATTATACTAAAAATAGATTCTAAGATCGGAGAACAAAAAAAGAAATACCAATACTAAAGACTCATAGATGACTAGTAATTCTAAATAATTTTATGCAAATATTTTGTAGATATTCTTTGTGGCTCCCTGTTGACCAAAGAACTGTCGGCACCTTTTTTATATTTCCATTATTACAGTATTTTTAGGGCCTACCATCTTGGTCCTGTGGTTAATTAAACATATGAAATTTAAATTTTTTATAATATATATTTAAATAGTTTACTCTATTTTTTACATATATACAGCCTTTTTTTATAAAGACACAAATGGCATCCTTTGAGTATCTTTTTCACTTGGAAGCACAGTTCTTTTTCTTGCCTTTTTTCCCAGATTTTTTGGCTGAAGCAGAAGATGGCACCCTTATGTTACCATGATATGGTGAAACTTCCACTTCTGGCTCAGATTCACCTGGTGTTATAAGATTTGCTACATGATAATGTGGTGGAATGCGTTCAAAAAAATGATACTTCCGATATTCTTCTTTGGAAATTGGATGTTGAAAGTTATAAATATCTTGATCTGCCCGGACAGGTTTGCGCTCACTATTAAATATTGGCGCAACTATACCATTGCTAGGCCTTCCAATAATAAAGCCACCGTGTTCTAGAAGAGGAATACCCTTCTGGACTCGATAATATTTACCATATTCCTCATAGAAAATACCTTCATCGTTGACTTCGCCAACTTTCATATGTAATTTATGCTCTTTCGTGTGTATGTTAGGGGATGGTACTTCTTCCAATTTCATTCCGGACGTACTGGCTGGACCTTCTGGCACGTAGACATGATTGGGCAATCTTTTCGGTGAACCTTAATTTGGGAAGAAGTATGAATAGATGAGTTTTATACTGATAAAAAAATGCTATTACACTGTAGTCTCGCGAAAAAATTTCCCGTTATAGAGGACATCCGTTATAGATGACAAGGAAGTCCAAGGGGGCGAGAGAGTGACGCTGCTAGGTCAACGGAGCGACTGTGTAACAACGCAGGAGGGTATAAAAAAAGCGGGCAGTAACTTCGGCGGTTAATCGTGTCGTCTGCTTCAGTCATTTTCAATCAGTGGCAACAATGTCGCAGGGAATTCGCTTCAGTTCGCTTTAAGTCACTCACTGTTTAGGTTATGCGATGCGTAACCAGGTGTAGCTAGGCATTACGAAAATGTTCAAGGAAAAAAGGAGGAAGCATGCATCTTTCAAAGAGACATACAAGCTTTTAGACGAACTGAAATCAGCTGCCTCAAAACAGTTAATTTGAATTTAAAAATTTAGATTCTGTGGGTCTGAAAGATTACAACACTTCAAAATTTTCTTTAAAAAAATTTCTTCAAAAAAATTAAAATGGTAACTTTCTAGAAAATGGTAGCAATTCGAACCTCTTGCACAACGTCTTTTTTCGCAAAAACTCATTTAGAGTTTTGAGGGTGATTTTTAGGAGTCTAAAAAAACAACTTTAGGAATAGGGTGTTAAATTTCAAAGTTATGCAATATATGCATTCCTTTTTTTGGGAACAAAAGCATTTGATGCTTGCTGCCTACACGGATAAGATACGCCGGCTGCCCTGTATCTTTGCTGTTTTTTTTAAAGATATCATTTTTTAGTTGACGAAAGTATTATAACAGTAAGAAGATTATTCAGTTGGCATCAGGGTCGATAGTATTTATTTTCTGTGTTTTTAAATTAATCTAAAAGATATTTATTTATTTTTCATTAAAACTACAAATTAGATGTTTTATGTTTCGTCTCGAACTGACTTACTGTACTCATCAGTAAGGTAAATTGAATTAGTCCCACCTTATACATTTTAATTGATCCTAATTCATTACAATGTGCATTTCAACCACGAAAAGGGGTTAAAATTTAATATAATTTATATAAATTTTGACATATGTTAATTTTTTAATAACATAACAAAAAATTTTACCTTAAAATCCATTTAAAAATTTTTATTTCGGCCACGGATAGGGTCCACACCCTTAATTAAACGATTAAAAATTACCAGTTTAAATAAAAAATTAATATTCCTTTAGTGAGTTCATTCGTGAACTAAAAAAGGATTTTTAACTTATCCTTAGTCATTTTCTTCCTTCTCCTTCTCTTCTAATAATTCTATCCTATTATGTGATTCTTCCCACAACTCCACGAATTGAGGATTTGCTTGGATATCACTAAGTTATCACATGCAACAAACAGTACTGACAGATATAAAAAAATAAACTTTTTATATTTTAATAATTTTCACTGTGTCATTTGAAAAAAACATTCTTGTCTGAGCCACAAAGTAAAACTGGCATATGCTACGAATTCTACAGTAACCTCCACCCGACCCTACGAATTTTTAAGGAGAGTTCATAGCCGTTAAATCGACAATGTCGCATAAAATGAATTCTTACCTAAGTCTCAAATCTCCACTTAAAATGTCTAAGTTTTCTTCCATCAATTCGAAAAAACGGGTGATAGGTTTCGGAAAATGAATTTCTTAGTTTCATTTCTGCTAGATAGAAGCTTTTAAGCACTCCCAGCATAGGAGAAAGTATTAAAGTCAATAAAATTTATTGATATGAAATTTCGAGACACGGGACAATTTATGCATCATCCATAGTCATGTGAAAGATGTGCAAAGGAAATCCTCCGTGCCGCTCCATCTTACCAGAGCGGAACAACAGCATGGTGAAAAAATTGCCTTTTTTAGTATAGGTAGATGATATCTTTGCCGCTTTTTTCAAGGTATCGTTTTATGAGTTGACCCAAGTATTATGCCAGCAAAGAAAATTTTTACATTGTAATGAATTGAGATCAATTAAAATTTATAAGGTAGGACTGATGCACATTACCTTACTGATGAGTCCAGTGAGTCAGTTTGGGATAAAATATAAAACATCTAATTTGTATTTTTAATTAAAAATGAATAAATGGCTTTAACATGAATTTTAGAACACAAAGAAGCAAATATTATCGACCCTAATGCCAATTAAAAAATCTTTTTAACTGACTTCTTTAATGTCTGGCGTAAGCAGTGCAGGTAAAGTCTGCGCTGGCAGGTAGATGCTGCGCAGAATACATGGAGCTTATGGTTTTCGCACTAGTTTCACGTCGCACTTCTGGGTATAAGGGGAGTTATGCACTAGAGTTATGCCTCATTCCCGCATGCGCAGTAGACATATGTGGCTTGTGTAATTGCGCACTAGAGTAATATTGCATTTTCTGTTGCGCAGTAGGATCATGTTGCATTTGTGGTCACGCACTAATGTTATGTCGCATTTCCAGCTGCGCAGTACACTTTTATAACTATTATAGATTACATTCATATAAAAATTAATTCTAAACGATGTCCTCTCGAATTTTAAACCTTTACGAAATAAACTATGCGCTTTGATGAAAGTACTAATGAAGAAAAAGATTGGAAATAAAAATTTCAAGCTTTTGAAAATTGCGTTAATATTATTATATATTTACCACTAGAATGAGCAAAACCTGCCAATGCGAAGAACAGGGATCCAAGGAGGATCATCATTTATGCCTCTTAATACAACTGATTCGTAACAAGGGTGAATTAAATAATTATTTCAAAAATTAACAAAACTCTCCAAGATATTTATCGTTATCTCATGCGTCCATCATAATATGTTTTTACTTTATAATTCTTCATCCTTCATGCTATTTGGTTTGTCATGACGCAAAGAGTTCAGATGATAAAGCTGAATTACTGTTATAACATTTTCGCTCATATAAATAATAAATACTCCTTAAAATACTTTAAAGACGAACTTTCCAGTGTTGGTTTTTAATTTTTATAACGTAATTATTAAATAAAAAGTTTTTTAAAACACAGTATTGATCATTGTAATTCATCAGGGATGACTTTACTCATAAAATTTTTGTGAAAAATAATGTAACATATTTTTAATCTCTATTTCCATTTCTTGTCCAATAATAACATTTGAATAAAGCCAGTATTAAGGGGAAATTAGAGCGATGTGGATACGAGTACGAGCTGAACATTGATAAAAAGTGGCTGGGGTTAAGGTAAACATTATTACCACTTACTTGTTATTCTAAATTGAAAAGATAGAAAATTTTTTTTTGAAATAGCATGCGGTGTTAGGTGAACAATTTGTTCACAGATCAGGTAGTAATTTTTATCCTTTGAGCTTGCGATAACTAATAGTTAATGTCACCATCAAAACAAATTTAAAATAACTAATGGATTTATATCTATAATAAGTGGTAGCAATTACTGGGATGATTGCATCTTAAATACGGCACAGTTTGAAGCTCGCACAATTTTTATTACACATATGCGTTGAAAAATAATCTCCGTATGAATGAAAAATGTTTTTGAAAAAAAGCACAAAGAAACAATCCACTAGCTGTTTATCTGTTTAATTTATCTACTATTTTAAAACGAATCAGTTTAAAATTTTAGCCTATAGGTCAACTGAAATGCTAAATAATCCAAATTTGAGCATAAGAAGTGAAATATATCCAAAAATAATTTACTTAACGGCGATACGAATTTTGATTAATTGACTAATGAAATGTTTTAAAAATATTTCTATTTCATAAATCTGAGACCTTACATATTTGACCTCATGTCTTTATCATTTGACCCCTGACGATCCCAGGGGGATATATATATATATATATATATATATATATATATATATATATATA
>JAAAKG020109066.1:0-15543 GCA_010014905.2 Druon quercuslanigerum | reverse complement strand
TATGAGTTATGAGTTATGAGTTATGAGTTATGAGTTATGAGTTATGAGTTATGAGTTATGAGTTATGAGTTATGAGTAATGAGTTATGGGTTATGAGTTATGAGTTATGGGTTATGAGTTATGAGTTCCCTTCATTTCCCCTTGTTTGAAAAAGTACAAGGCACAGCTAACGGAAAATAACATTTTTTCTTGTTGGGGCTACAAAACCTTAAGCATAAATTTCAAAATAAAATTTCTAAGATTTTCACTCTTCAAAGTACAACTTTTTAAATCTTGGATTTTTATCATTTATAATTGAGGCCCGGATCAAAAGACTTGCATACCGTTTAAAACGCGTAAAGAATTGTATAAACTTCTTATATGGTTTTGTGTTTACACAAATAATTTGCTAATTTTTTTATACTTATTGTTAAACATAATCGTCAAACAAAAAAGGAAAATAGAAAAAAACATTTGTCCCATTATTCTCCAAATGGCTTAATTTTAAATATTTAATTTGCGATTTAAAAAATTTACATCTACTCAGACGTTTAAAAAATTCTTCACGCGTTTTCAAGCGCTGGGCGAGTTCTTTAATGCGAGGCCTAAATTATAAATTAAAAATGTTGAAAATTGATCAAATATTATTTCTAAGGGCGAAAATCATAGCAATTTCAATTTTAAATTTATGTTTAAACTTTTTAAGCGCCGTGAAGAAAGCCTTTAATTTGCATCGGGTTTCCGTCTGTCCACTGTAATTTTTTCAAGAATCTGGCTATTAAAAAAAACGAAAATTAAAAAATATTTATTAATTTGTCAACAATTTTCACAATATTGGCCACCTTACGACGATTGATGTTCTAAAATTTTAACCAATTTAGTGCAAAACGTTTCTACTTTCTACTTTCTACTATTCTATACAATACTGTAAGAAAAAGAAACTTTCGAACCTTGAAATTTGCCAGGCGCGTTCTTTGATCCGGGCCCTGGGCCCTCAATTGTACTGTTTAAATAATTTTCGAATTTCAAAGAAGTATTCTAATATATTCAACGTTTTGCTAATTCAATTGCAAATAGTAATTAAAAATTGAATATAATGGCCATGTGAAAGTCTTAATTTAGATAAAAATATATCTGCTAATCATTGGAAAAAGCGAAAATAAAATCTCAATCTAGGTTGTAAATTAATAATGTCACATTGTGAGAATCGATTTGGATAGAATTTTTATCTTGTAAAGTCAAGCCATGTCGCCAGGCTTTAATGAAGATGTCCACATTTGGAACCTTTAATAGGTCACCTGTTTAGTGAATTATATTTGTAAAAACAGACCATTCTATTTCTATCCCTTCTTGTTCATTTTTAATTCGTAATGCAGCTATTGCTTTTGTAATTTATTTATTTTTTAAACTGATAGGCGCTTCTATAATATAATATGTATTAAAACAATAATAATAACTCAATAATTAACTTTTTTTTAATTGTCTGGGTCAAGTCTAACTGAAAATGTTTCTACCTTTATGAAAAATAATGAGGAATCCACAATTTAATAATTTGAAATTGAAAGTATTTGACCAATAAAATTTTCTAATGAGAAGCTCTCAAAAATTAAAAATTTATGATAATTTTAAAACGTTAAGAATGTATTATTTTCTAATTAGAATTTTGAAAATTGGATCATTTATAATTCAAAGGAATTTATATTGCTTTATTTATAATTAAAAGAGTTCAAGACAGAACAGTATGTCTTTTTAAGCTTTTGAGTTTAAATAATTTGTAATTCGAAGCAATTGAAATTTTACAATTTTAAATTGACAACTAAATTGAATATTTCAAAGTCAAAACTTCTGAGATTGTAAAATTTTAATTTGTTATTATCTAAAAAAACTATTATTTAATTGTCCTTTTCGAAGATTAAAATAATTTTTTTTTAATTATTAAACTTTTAAGTTTAATTATCCTTAAAATCGTTGAAAATGAATTAATTTTAAATGGGAAACATCAAAAATGAAAAAAAATCTACTGCCGAATATTGAAAATTAAACATTTCGAAAATTCATTTAAAATGACAAAATGTTTAATTACTAAGAATTTTAATATTAAAACTGTTGAATACTCAAACCCTTTGAAATTTCAATTATTTTAAATAAACTTTAATTGTTTAAAATTTTTAAAAAGTTATATTTATAATTAAAAGTTCAATGCATAGCATGGAAATTCAGAACTTCAAAATTTTAAGTATTTAAAATTAAATAAATAATTTAATTACTGATCTATCCATTTCATTTAGTTGAATTTTAAATCTAAAATAAAAATAACTTTTAATATTTTAGGAATATTTGAAACTAAAAAGAAAATTCAATTTTCAATGCCTAGTTTTAAAATCCTCTCGTTTTCATGGATTTGAATTTGACAAAATTATTTTTTTTATTGTTCTAAATTTATAGTGAAGCATTTAATTACAAATATTTTAAACTGAAAATTTTACTATAATGTAGTCTTTAGATTTTATATCACACGATTTTTAAGAAATAAAAAGCCCAGACATTTTTTGACATTTAAAAATGAAACCAAACATTTTAGAATATTTAAGCCTAGTAATTAAAAATTAACTATTCATAAACTTTGCTTCACAGTTTTTGAAATTTAATGTAATTCACTAGTATTCTAAGCCTTATTAGAAAAAAAATATTCAACCTAAACTGGATTTTCAATAATTATTAAAATAATTATTTACAATTTTCCTGCCGGAAGCTTTGAGTTATCTGTGGCATAAAACAGTATTATCATGCATATGATGATCCTATTATTTAATTTTATGATAATATACATTATTATTTAATTCTTAAGTCAATCTTAGAAAAAACGTAAAAATTGAATAGGGATTTTTCTTTATAACAAACATGAATATGGGAAATAAAGAATGTATAACTGTCTGACAATACGTAAACTTTACTACTTAAAAGAGAATCCTTTTGAAAGATCATTTTGCGATTCTATTCACAATAGTATAATGTGAGAAATTCTTATCGTATATAATGATTTATTTATAAAGACATATTTTAAAAGGTTATTCCTCTTGCACTGAAAGAGTACAAGCATTTTCAATTATATTTGGCTTAAAAGCGTTTAGAGAGTTTAGCATTATGTTCATTATTTAGCAAAATGTAGATATTATTAATGCATTAAATTTGAATAATAAATTAAACATTAAAACTAATGAGCAATAATATTTTGATATTATGTACAAAAAACTTAAATTAGTGAAATTTTTTATAAACTATATACAGTTATTTTTAAACAAATAGAGGAAAATTGCAAATGTTTTTTTTTATGTAGAAAAATTAATTTTACGAGGAAATTTGTATGTATAATTTATAAAGAATTTAAGTAAGCTCAAGAGATATTTAGAAGTTTAAAAAAGATACAATTCTAATTTTTTCTTAAAAACATTTCAAAAGACTTTTTAAGAAAATGTAGGTTTTTAAATATTTTAAAGCAAAATTTTGGAATCTTTTCAAGAAATTCAAAAGTTGTAAATAGAATACAATAATTTTCTTAAGATGCCTGGGAAATTTTCAAATTACTTTTTATTTTAAAATACTAATTTGTAAAGATATTTTTAAAAATTGTAATGTTTCAAAAGAGTCACGAAATTGTTCAAAAAAAGTCTGGAAGATTTTCAGGAAATTTTTTGAACTCTGAAAGATTTTTTGAGCATATTATCTTAAAATATATTTAGGAATTTTGTAAACTTTAAATAGGTTACAAATATCTTTAAACTGAAAAGTTTCCAAAAATGCATAAAATATTTGTCTTTTTCTTCTAATATTTTTCATGTCCTCAATATCTCTTTAACTGATTAAATTGTGCGATAATTTTTTTTAAAACTGTTCCAATTTTCTTAAGAAAACTAGGAAAATTATATTCATACAATAAATAAAAGCTCAAAAAATTAATTGTTATAAATTTATGTTTTTATGATTGAATAAAACTCTTTTTGATTAAAAACTAAAATCCTTTACCTTTATCTTTAGTTGAAAATTATTTAACTATGCTTGGTGAAAAGTTGAACTACTTTGTCGAAAACTTAAATTTTTGATTGTAGATTTATCACTTTTACACAAAACTCCTCTCTCTGTTTTAGTTTTTGGTTGAAATTTCAACTAAATGGTTGAAAATAAACTTTCTCGTTTTAATTAAAAAAAAAAAAATTATTTACATATCCTTACAAATAAATAAAAAATGAATTGAAAATATAAATAGTTATTCTATTAGAAACTTATCTTTTGTTCTATACACAGTCATTTAACAGATTACCCTAAAATAAAACTAAATATCTAGAAGTCGTTTGGGTCTGTGTGATATAACTAATTTTCTTTTTTTAAATAAAAAATCAATAATATTAGGCCTTATTGAAAACTTGGATTTTAATTTCTACAAACTTAAAAATGATAACCGGCAAAGGGGGTAATTTCGAACATGGGAGGTAAATTCGGATATTCCTAAATTCAGAGTTTAAATTACTTCAGCTGGTTTTAACCAGAACCTAGAATTAATTAAGGTTTAAACTCATTCCACGGAATGTGTTTAGAATAACCTTAAGTAATTTAAACTATCAATTTAGGAATGTCTGAAATTAACCCAAAAGGTCCGAAACAGCCCTGCTGGACGGTATCTTATGGGTGGTTTGGCACATGGTATAGATACTAGAAAATAATTAAATATTGCAACATTTTAAAGAAATAGAAGCACAAGTCTTATTTCCCCTCGCTTGTTTTTTAAATTAAAATTTAAAACGAAACAACTTATATCGAAGCAAAGAATGAATACTTATAAGGTGGATAATTGAAAAATTTAAAAAGTAAATTTGGCTAATGATATATTATATCAGCTTTATAGGATTCATTATACTTCTTAATTGAACCTATTTCATTTAACCCATGGTGTAAAAAAGAAGCATGATTTTCAAAATTTCCATATTAGAAAAACCGTAGTCGAATGTAAAAAACACCCCTATACGATTTAGGATTTAGCATATTTAATTGAAGAGGCGACATCTAAAAAAGTTAGCGCTGAGTGGAAACACAAAATATCGTATTTCCGGTGACCTTTATTACCTTTATTTAAAAAGTGAAAATACAAAAATATCCCATTTCCAATAGTCAGAATAATCCCGAAGGGTAGGAAAAAGAGAAAATGCTATGGGGGTTTTATTTTTGTTAAAGGATCATACTGGAAAAAAGTAGGCGTGAGTAAATACACAACTTTACTATTTAATAGTTTTTTAAACATTGCAAATATTTTATAAATTTAGTGGTAGAATTTTTAAATTTAATCTTCCAATTTAACCATTAACTTGGATAAGGCATTTCACATTTTTTACACAAAGCTTAATAAAAAAATAAAATTTCAAATAAATTCTACTATTTAATAAAAGCGTGTCTTCTATTTGAGTAAAGTCATTTGCATAGACCGTAAATTTAATTTAATAAGCCATAATCTTGTAGAATTACAGTGAACCCCGGAGGTAATTCCTCCGGAGTTAATTCGTTTAAAAATCGACGCTGCGCCCGGGGTATGGGTAAGAGGATCTGCGAGGGGATGTGCGGTGTTCACTCAGGCGTGAAAAACAGAGAGAGAAACAGGAGACAGAAAAAAATTGCTTGAATACGTTGATGGAAGAAAAGTTACAAGCTTAGGTGACGTTTAGTACGTTACTTGACAAGAAATTTTAGGAAAGTTTGCGACTTTTGCGGAAGATATCCCTGTAACCGCACAATTCAATAATAACTTAGTGAGTTCGAAAATTACGTTAATATTTCAGATTTCACACTTTTCTCATATTTCCCTTTTTTCCTTTCTGAAGAACATCTTTTCTCCTATTTCAAAGAAATTTCCCCCTTTTCTCTATTTCTCGTTTAAATTCTTGTTTTGGTCAAGATATCTCCTATTTGATTGAAAATAAAACCATTTATGTAAAAATTCGTTACTTTTTTGGCTAAAAATTAACTTTCCTTCTACTCAAAGTTTAAAAATTGCATTTGTAGAAAAAAAGTATGTCCTTTCGTTTTGTGAAATATTTCGTAAAAAATTTACTTTTTTGTTAAAAAATCATATTGTCGGTTTAAAAAATCAACTATTTCATGAAAAAATAATCTATTATGTTGAAAATTAATCTTTTTGGGAAAAAATTAATGTTCTTTTTGAAAATTCATATTTTTTTCTGCGGTTTCAATTATTTTGTTAAAAAGTAGTTTTTTTATCAATTTAGTCAAAAAAAAAAAACATTTTTCTGTTGAAAATTAATTTTTTAAACTTAAAATGTTACTTGCCCATTTTTTGTTGAAACTGATCTTTTAAGTTAAAAATTGATCTTTTTGAGTTGGAATTTCGAGTATTCTGATAAAAATTAAACTGTTCTTCTGTGTGTCAAATTTATATATTTTGGGTGAAAAATGAATCATATATTTTCAAAATTCATCTTATTAGCTATGAATTCAAATATTATATGAAAAATTATTCTTTTTGGCGGAATGTTAGTGGTAGAAAATTTCTTTTTTTTTTGTTGAAAATTAATTTTTGTGACTATTTTTATGAAAAAAAACTATGAACTTTTTCATTTTTTGAAAAATTATTTTCTTTTGAATTCAGACATTTTGTCAAAAATTTAACAATTTTAGTAAAAAATTTAACTAGTGGCTATTGGGTGGAAAATACAAAAATTTTGTAGAAAATTTATATATTTCTTTGAAAATTCATCTTTTTGGGCAGAAAATCAATACTCTTTTTTAAAAATTAATTTTATTGGCTATGCATGTAATTATTTTGTTAAAGTTTTGTCTTTCTTATTTAATTGAAATGTAGAAACTGCGTTTTTTAATATTACTTTTTCAAACTAAACATGTAACTATTACATTTTTGGGATGAAAACTTATGTTTCCTTTGTTTTGAAAATTTATTTAGTTTGGTAAAAAATTGAACTGTTTGGTTTTGGGTAATAAATTCAATTGCGTTAATATAAATTCTTGCATTTTGTTAAAAATCTACCGGCTGTTGATTCAAAAATTTCATAAAAAATTCGTCTTTTTGGTTGAATTGAACTGCGAAAAATTTTATTTCTTATAATTTCTTTAACTGAATATTTATCTATTAAATTTACAGTAGAGAAATGAGTATAATTATTACTTTTAAAAATTCCAATATTTGGTAAAAAAAAATAAAATATTTATTTTTAAAAATTAAAGATTTAGTAGAAAAATCAGTTTTTTGTTGGAAATACATTATGCCGGCAGGAAAATTCACCTTTTTCGTGGAAAGTTAATATATTTTATTAAAATTTCGGGATTTTAATTGAATTAAACGAGTTTAAAAATCGTTTCCTTTTTTTAAATTATTTTCAAAACCATTAGCTTATCTATTCCATTTTGAATTTAGAATCTATTTTTATGAAAAATTACGTTACTATAAACTCGAAAAAACTCAAACTAAACACGAAATCCGCCTATAGCCAACGACTTTGTTAATATTTTTGTAAGGGAGGGGGGCTAAAATAAAAAACTGAGGTTGTTGACGAGGAGGACGGGAAGTTAAAAATATCCCAAAATTAATAACCTAGTTTATGGATCACCTAATTATTCTAATAATTAAGATGTCCTTATTATTCGCTTATTCGAACTTTTCCTCGTAGATCTTAGTGTAATTATTTATGTTTAACTGAACTGAAATATTATGCTTTATTATCTATATTTAAAAATTACTGCTAACATAACTTTTAGTTTGTGTAAAGTGAAATTATCCGACTTTTCTAAGAATTTATCAGTATACATGTATGTGAAATTTAATATGCAGCCTCTTAATGAATATTGCATATGCTGAGTTTTTAGACTTAATATACATTTGTATAGTAAATTTATATTAAAATTGCAAACATCTTTAACGACAAGAAAATGTTTATTTCTCTTTAAAGGCGGAAAAACAGGACACAATACAATCTATAAAAATAAAAGTGTCAATATCCACAATTTCAGGTGGCCTTTTGCCGGACAAACTCTGATTAGTTTCCCCTCATTTCAAACTACTTTTCCTGTTTGTTAATAAACTATCTAAACAGTTTTCAGTGTGAACCCTAACATAGCTTTTCATCTCAGGAAAATAAAAAAAATCATGTATTCTCTTGACCGTCATTTCAACTACGAAGTGACTTGACAGATCATGATAACGGAAAATAACGCTCCTCCTATCTTCTTTGGCACGTAGCATGAATTTCTCCAGTATCTTTTCCCTCGCCTGACATTATGAACAATAGTTCATTTCTCAAATCGAAATCTTTCCCTCGCCCTTTTTCTACTTTTTATTCATTTTTTCTCCCTTTCCTCCATAATCCAAATAATTTAAAAAGTATCATTAGGCCAGTTGAGGCTATTGCGTAAATGTCTAACCGCACGTACGCTTCACACTTCAGGATGATGCAATGCACCGAACTAAAAGTGTTCAATAAAGGCCAAAAACTTTATCATTCATTTTCGCAAATCATCGTTATATTTTGGAAAGTGTGTGATAAGAAATGGCCTGTAAGCAAGTTCTGAAAGACCCCAAAATATGGAACGTGTGCGAGTCTCAATTGACGAGATCATCGTTTAATAATGAGAAAGATAAAAGAAGACATTTGGAATACAAAGACCTTTATATCGGAAATTTTAAACATGGTTTGTTAAAAAGTGGCGACTGGGTCTTTTGGTCGTGGCCGCACATCTCTTCATTCATTACAGCTTATTTAGCAATTTCTGGTGCATCGCGGCCTTAGACAACTTTAACAGCCCCCATAATATCTTGCGATAATTTCCTGTGATTTCTGGCTTTTTCCTGATTTGAAGTATCCTCTGAAAGGAAAACGATTTCAAACGATTTTAAGGCAATTATGAAATAAAACTGAATGTTAAATAGCAGTTTTCAGCTATTCCGAAATGTATAGAATTCTTGAAAATAAATCAAGAATCCAAGGACCAATTTGGACAACCACCATAAAATGTTCTATTTTAACAGAAGATCAACTTTACATAGATTTTCGATGAAAGATTCGCTGCAACAAAAATTAACTTTACAGGATAAACTTTAACCAAATATCGGTTAAACTATGTTTTGTTTTTCCATGACAACACATGCGTTTTGAAACAAGGCGAAGTTGTCTGAATAAAACAGCATCCCTCTAAAAAATTCCCTGCAGCAAATTTGATCATTACTTTATTCTGTCATACAAATTTTCCTGAAAAAGGAATTTTTTTCCAAAATGTGACTTTAAGGAGTGCTTCCGAAAGTGTGAGGATCGCTCAAACAATATTATTGACTAAAAAAGGGGAAAAGTTTCAAGGGGCTATCATCGCTATTGACCATAATTAAGTTCTTCTCTTATTACGCCATCAGGTCTGATACTTTCCGGACAAACCTAGTGCATTTCCCAATTTTTTGAAATGCTTGCAAAAATAAAAATTAGTGATTTTATTTTACAATTACAAAATGCTGTTTCCCTATAAGGTAAGGGAAGTGAGAGGAAGTACCGTCTACACCTGCCATTAATTACCCTGCCCGAATAAAAATTTTCTCTAAGATTATTCCATTTTTTATATTTTTTAAAAATAAATATTTGCAACATTAATCTGAAAAAGTATCAAGCAAAAATAAAACTTAAAAAAAAGAATAAAATAAGAAACCTTCAAAAATAAGTTAAAGGAATTTTGAATTTGTATTTTACAAACTAAACTAAATATTTTTTGATCTAATTGCATCGTTTAAGATATTTAGAAGATAAAGAATCTAAAATACAAAATCATTGCAGAAGAATAAAAAAAAATATAGTAAAATAAAATTAGGAAATCAAATACGAAATTACTACTTTGAAGGAATTTTGTTAGATATAAACCCTTTTTTAACCGTTTTAATATACATATTTATAAGATTATTCATCAGAAAAGATTAGAAAAAAATTAATTATTTTAAAGAAGAGAATAACAAAGAAAATCTTCAAAATTAAAAAAAAAAATTAATCTGAAAATCAAATTCATTACCAAGAAATTAAATGAAATAGAATAAAATAAGATTAGGAAAATAAATACTAACTGAATTATGTAAAGGATTTTTTAACAATATTAAGCCCTTTTCCAGCTTTTGAAAATAAATGTTAAAAACATTTTTAATTTGTATTTTAAAAACTAAACTAAATAATTATTGATCTAATTGAGTCGTTTAAGATATTTAGAAGTTAAATAATCTAAAATACAGAATCTTTGCAGAAGAATAAAAAAAATATAGTAAAATAAAATTAGGAAAGCAAATACGAAATTACTACTTTAAAGGAATTTTGTTAGATATAAAACCTTTTCTAGGCGTTTTACAATACATATTTATAAGATTATTCATCAGAAAATATTAAAAAGAAAATTGATTTTTTTTAAAGAAGAGAATAACTAATAAAATCTTCAAAATTAAAAAAAAAAATTAAATCTGAAAATCAAAATCATTACCAAGAAATTAAATGAAATAGTATAGAAAAATATTAAGAAAATAAATACTAACTGAACAATGTAAAGCATTTTTTATCAAGATTAAGCCCTTTTCCACAAAGAAAATCTTTAAAATTAAAAAAAAAATTTTAATCTGAAAATTAAAATCATTATCAAGAAATTAAATGAAATAGAATAAAATAAGATTAGGAAAATAAATACCAACTGATTAATGTGAAGGATTTTTCAACAAGATTAAGCCCTTTTCCAGCTTTTGAAAATAAATGTTGAAAAAAATTTTAATTCGTATTTTAAAAACTAAACTAAATATTTTTTGATCTAATTAAATCGTTTAAAATATTTAGAAGTTAAAGAATCTTAAATACAAAATATTTGCAAAAGAATAAATTAAATATAGTAAAATGAAAATAGAAAAGCAAATATGAATTTGATACTGTGAAGCAATTTTGTTAGATATAAACCCTTTTCTAGCCGTTTTAAAATACATATTTATAAGATTATTCATCAGAAAAGATTGAAAAGAAAATTAATTTTTTTAAAGAAGAGAATAACAAAGAAAATCTTCAAAATGAAAAAAAAATTTAATCCGAAAAACAAAATCATTACCAAGAAATTAAATGAAATAGAATAAAATAAGATTAAGAAAATAAATACTAACTGAATAATGTAAAGGATTGTTTAACAAGCTTAAGCCCTTTTCCAGCTTTTGAAAATAAATGTTAAAAAAAATTTAATTTGTATTTTAAAAACTAAACTAAACAATTTTTGATCTAATTGAATCGTTTATAATATTTAGAAGTTAAATAATTTAAAATACAAAATCTTCGCAGAAGATCAAAAACAAATTTAGTTAAATAAAATTAGAAAAGCAAATACGAAATTACTACTTTAAAGGAATTTTGTTAGATATAGACCCTTTTTTTAATAGTTATAAAATACATATTTATAAGCTTATTCATCACAAAAGATTAGAAAGAAATTTCATTTTTTTTAAAAAGAAAATAACAAAGAAAATCTTCAAAATTAAAAAAAAAATTTAATCTGAAAATCAAAATCATTACCAAGAAATTCAATGAAATAGAATAAAATAAGATTAAGAAAATAAATACTAACTGAATTATTTAAAGGATTTTTTAAAAGGATTAAGCCCTTTTCCAGCATTTAAAAATAAATGGAAATAAGATAAATATAGAATTAAAATAAGAAAGGCAACAGCATTTTTAAAAAAAGTTAAAATTATTAAATAAAAGTAAAATTAAAAATGAAAAAAATAAAACTAGAGAAATATTTATTATACACACACACATATGTTTATATATTTATAATACCATTCATATTTTCTCGTTAAAAATTAATTTATAACAATGCAGATGTTACTATTCCATTATTTTGGAAAATTGACGTATTTAGAAGTAAACCTAAATTCTTTTTTATAAATGCAACTACTTGATCGAAATTAATGTTTTTGTTTGAAAATACAACTATTTTGATTAAACTAAAAATAATATTGGGTCAAAAATTTAACAATTTTGTTGATTTTTTGCCAAAAAGTTTAACTATAAGCTTGTAATTCCAACAGCTTAGTTGAATATATTTTTTGTATTTGAACATTTATCTTTATCTTTCTTGGTTGAACATTTATATTTTTCTTTAATTCAACTTTCTTCTGAAAAGAAATTGTGTATGGGCTTCTAAGTTTAACTGTTTGGTTAAAAGTTCAACAATTTTGTTAAAAATCATATTTTCCGCTTAAAAAATCAACTATTTGGTCTTAATTCCAACTGCTTAGTTACATTTTTTGTTTTGGTTGAAAATTCATCTCTATAGCTTGAAAATTCAGCTATTTTGTTAAAAATTCAACATGATTCAAACTCCTGTAAAAACAAAAATGTAACAACCAAATTTGGACCACAACAAAAAAATAAAAGATGCTCCGAGTGTAAACTCAATAAATAATTTTTTAAAAACAAAAATTTGAGAAAAAAGAGGAAAGAAAAATAAATACAAAGAACGAAAGAAAAAAAAAAGAAAGAAGGGGATGCGGTTGGTTGCCTTCACATTTTTCTTTCCTCTTTTTTATTTTTGTCTGAATTTTTGGTTTAAAAAAATATATTTTTTTAGATTACACTTGGAGCATCTTTTGTTTGTTCGTTGTGGTCCAAATTTGGTCTTTGGATTCTTGTTTTTTACAGGAGTTTACATCAATTTCATGATTGGACGTTAAATAAGATTTTTAATTTGGATTTTAATCTAATATAAATTTTTAGAATTTTTAAATTTAACTATTCTGTCAAAATCACCTTTTATGGCAGAAAACTGATCTTTCTTGGTTGGAAATTCATCTTTCTTATCAGAAAATAAACATTTTTAAATTTTATCAAATTGTTGCAAGTTCATATATGCTGCTAAGTGGAAAACTACGTGGAAAATGCAACTATTTCGTTAGATTCATCTGTTTTATTAAAAAAATCGTCTACTTTAGTTGAATTTTTAACTATTTGTTATCAAAGCAACTGCTTGCTAAACATTATCTTTTGTGGTAGACAATACATTTATTTTAATAAAAATTCATCTTTCTTGACTGGAAATTAACTTCCTTTTTAGAAATTAATTTTTCATGAATTAAACGTTAAATGATATTTAAATTCGTTTGTTAAAAATTCATACCTTTTGGCATATTATTAATTTTTTTCTTTCAACATTTTTTTTTGTTTAAAATTAAACATTTTTGAACTTGAAATCTTATGAATTTAAAGCGTTTCATACTGAATTCAACACGGAGACAACATTATTTTGTTTAAAAGAGTTGATTCCCATATTATTTTCCTATTTTCTTTAAAAAATCTCTCCATTTGCTTTGTGTTAAGAGCACTTTGGGTTGTGAACGCCTGCTAAAATATTATTTTTGTATTTTTTGTGTGTTTTATTGGAGGCTTTATCAAATAAAATCGAAGAAAAAAGTTAATCTAAAAGGGAAGCAGGGTGATCGTATTTCTGACGTGACCCTGGGGAATTTAAGCTTTGTGTGATGATCTGTGACACATTAGGGGAGGAGTGGAAAAAGTGTTCAAAATAGCGTAACGTAGTTTTTCAACGGTCCCTTAATTGAATGTAACAACTAGAAGAAACTACATTTTTTTAGATAATTTTGCCAAAAAATTGCAGAAAATAGAAATTGATCAACAGATTAGAGAGATAATATTTTCCATTACGAAAATCTTTGAAAATCCCACAATAAGGTAAAAGATTACCGTTGATGAAGTTATTATGAGGCGTTTTTCGTTGAAAAAAAACACAGGACATTGTAAATATTTTAAATCAAAATCGAAAATGTATCATACATTTATTTAATAAATTTATATACATAATTTCCATAAGAATTTAACTTTAATTGAAATCTTTTTTGGATAAAAGTTCAACATTTTTTTGAAAATTCCTCTTCTTCATTTATAATTTTATATATTCTCATAGAAAAAGCATTTTTTTTTATAAAAATGCAACTATTTGATTGAAAGTAAGCAATTTTGTAAAGTCATGCTGTTTAGTTGAAAATGTAACTTTTATGTTGAAAAATTCAAATATTTTGTTATAAAATTAACCTTTTTGAAAATTTATATTTTGGTGTTGAAAGCCCAATTGAAATATTTTTTGCATTAAAATTCAACATTTTTGTGAAAATGTCTCTTTTTAATTAAAAAATTAATCATAAAAGTTCAACCATTTTCTTAAAAAATTATCCTTTTTAATTCAGAATTTGACTGCATGGGGAAAAGTTAAACAACTTTGTTAAATTCTTTTAAATAAAGGTTCATATCTTTGGTTGAAAATTTAAATATTTTGTTGATGATTATTTTTTTGCTGAAAATTCAATTTTTGTACAGAAAATTCATCTTCTTGTTGGAAGTTTCAACAATTGATGTAAAAAATTTTTTCTTCCATAACTGAACAATCTATATTTCTTAATAATTTTTTATTTTTTTTATTTTTGTAGCAATTTTATCCTTATTGACTTTAAACTGAACTGTTGTATAGCTGAAAAGTCGTATTTTTGGGTTGAAAATTTCAATACATTCGTAGAAAATTTACTTATTTAAAATTCATATTTTGATGTTTAAAAGTCAAACCAAACTCTTTTTTAGATGAAACTTTGCCTGCTTGATTTAGAAATTCATATTTTTAAGTCGAAATTTTATCTTTTTTTATAAAAATCCAAAATTTTGTTTGAAAAATAGTCTTCTTTACTTAAGGATTCAACTATTTTAATTAAAAGTTTTGGTGGAACCAGTTTGTTAAAAAGTTTAACCATTTTGTAAAAAATTATTCTTTTTAATTGAGAATTTAACTGCATGGGTAAAAGTTGAATAACTTTGTTAAATTCTTTTTAATAAAAGTCTATCTCTTTGGTTAAAAATTTCAATATTTTGCTGCGAATTATTTTTTTTTGCTGAAAATTCAATTTTTGTACAGAAAATTCTTTTCCTAGTTTGAAGATTTAAAAATTGAGGTAAACTTGTTTTTATTTTATAACAGAAAAATCTATATTTGTTCACTTTATTTGGTTGGAATATTAACTACTACATTTTGTTGAGAATTGATCTCTTTAGGTTGAAAATTCAGTTATTTAGTTGAAAATCGAATTATAGTGAAACTCGGAGACTGTGCCGGTTTTGGGGCTGGCGGTGGTGGGGAACACATCCCAAAGAATGCCGCTTCGTATGAAAATGCTTGACTGTGTCTTGTTGAAAATTCAAGTCTTTTGTAATAAAAGGACATCTTTTATAGTAAGCAAGTCATTTTTTTGCGTAAAATAAATAAATAAATTAGACAATTTTTAATTTATGTCTGAAATATAGTTTTATTCTGTTTATGAAAGATCATATGTTAAAAATATTACAACTCTTGGTGGATTTTTTACGAATTTCTTTGTTTACCCCCCCCCCCCCCCCCCCCCCCCCCTCCCCGCCCGAGCCCGCAGCCCCCCCCCATACATACTAATAAAGAATCTCTGTTCTACCCGAAAAAACCACCCTACAACAAACACAAGAA
>JAAAKG020109055.1:0-15543 GCA_010014905.2 Druon quercuslanigerum | reverse complement strand
GGCGGGCGGGGGGGGGGGGGGGGATTTTCCGTAACTGTTAGAAATCAAAATTACACATAGGATCCTCTTGGTGGACAGAGACATTCGATAGTTTTGAAAGGATCAACTGCAACGACCTCTGTCTATCTTATGCCTCAGAAAGAGAGGGCTACCGACTTTTTGATTATCGACAGTCACCTCTCTTTATCTGACCGATAAGATACAAAGAGGTATAGTTGCAGTTTATTGTTTCAAAATTATGCTACGTGTCCGTTTAATTACATATAATAGAAAGACCTAATCCTACGAATGCGCCAACTTTGCTACTTGACACCAGGGAAAGGTACAAACGTACAAATCTTCGCCATTTGTTGGCGCCATCTGTTATATATCGCCGCAACTAACATTAAAATTATTCTGTGACATAAGTTTAATTCGTTTTTTAACTATGTCAAAGTGTAGTGAAAATGAAATGAGTTAAAATTATGTTGTGGCATAGTTTTAATGCAATATAATTGTATAATGCAACGAATTAAAATTATGTTATAACATAATTTTAATTGGTTGCATTAAAATTATTTCACAACATAATTTTATTGCACAGAATTAAAATTAGTATTCGACGTAAACCATGTTAAAAGTATATCGAAAATGAAATTAATTAAAATTATGCCACAGCATAATTTGAATGCAACGAATTAAAATTATGTCATAGCATATTTAGAAAAAATTGTAAAGTACTTCAAATTCTTTAGTTAAAAAAAAAAAGAAGCTATTATTTTAATGTTGTTAACAGAATTGTAATACGTTCCATTATTATTATGCTGAAACAAAATTTTAATTCATTTTTATTTTATTCATTAATATAACACATCATTTTCTTGAGCCATTTAAAAAGTAAAACGGCTTGCCAGAAGGGATTTTAAATGACAAAAGGAGAAATAAAATATTGGAACGGTGGAAATGCAGGTTTGATTTAGGCGGAAGTGATCTGCAATTCTGCATTTGTAAATCGTATGATAATCCATCCGGTTAGCCTAAGAGTTCGGCAGGGTCACCGGGCCTTCGTTACAATTGTGACGCAAGCGGATGCGCTGACCCCGCGGTACCAACGGTGTTCGTTCGTTTTGTCATTTATACCAAGAAAGACATTTTTTAATCAAGGTCATTTTGTACCTTCAAGAGCTAATAAAATTTTCACTTTTTATTCCTTATCGGACTTGACTTTCAGCTTTAAGTAAGGGGCCATCCATAGATTATGTAACACATTTTTAGCCACTTTGTAACCCAAATTACCAAATAAGTAGAAGCTATTAAAATTAAAAGAAAGAAAATTAAAAAATGTGGCAAATGCGGTAAAGAAACTATACATTCGTAAAAAATTAAAATGTATAAAAAGCTGTTTCATTTAAGACAAAAATATTAACCAAAAACTTAATTTTGTGCAAAAAAAGGAATTCTTATCTAAAATTATGAATCTTAAATCAGAAAAATAAAGATTTTAATTTAAAATAAAATCAGTTGGATTTATGTAACAAAAATGATTCAAACAAATTGTTAAATTTTATAGCCTTTTTTACCGGAATTACGAAAAAATTAAAAGCTATTAAAATTAAGAGAAAGAAAATTACAACAGTATGGAAAATGCAATACAGAAACTATAAATTCCTCGAAAATTAATATGTATAAAGAACTGTGTCCGCTGGTACTAAAATATTCATCAAAAACTTAATTTTTTACAAAAACAAACGAATTTTAAACTAAAATTATGAATTTCAAACTAAAAAATTAGCTTTTATGAAAGTAGTTAAAATTTAAACCAAGGAAGTAAAATGTGATATAAAAGCTGATAAAAAGATTTTATACGATTTTCTTGAATCACTTAAATTTATATTTTTAACAATAATTTGGACGATCGGAAACCTTTACTAAAGTTTTTGGATAATTTTACTTTTTGTTTAATCTGTGGTCAAATCTTGGAAAGTGGATCACTAAATCTAAGGGTGCATTTAGTAAAATGCCTAATAATCTAAATGTTTAAAAATTTTGTTGTGCATAGTAGTAATTTCAAAAATTGTAATAAAATGTGGTAATGAATATTTTTTTAAATACCCTAAAATCTTTTAAATTATTTTAAATCTTTGAAATCTTGATAATTTTCAAAATCTCTTACACTGATGAAATTTTTTTTCTCTTCTGAAGCTTACTTAGAATTCTTTAAAATACCTTAAAATATTTACGCTCCTTTGAAATCTTTTGAAATTTCTTTAAAATTTTTCAGGGCTCCTAGAAATTTCTTAGAATCTATTACATTACTATTAAATATTTTAAATTCTTTGAAATGTCTTGAAATCTGTTCAAATTGCTCGGTACAATTTAAATTCCATGGTATTATCTATATTATCCGAAATTCTTTAAAAAAATGTTAAATCTTCTGCAGTTTTTTTAATCTTTGGAAACACCTTGAAAATATTGAAAATTTCTTAAAATGTTTCAAATACTTCGAAATGCTTGCAATTACTTTAATCTTTTAAAACTTCCTTCGAATCCTTTAAAATTCCCCAAAATATTTCCAATCCTTCGAAATCTTTTGAAATTCCATTGATTTTTTTTTAAAGTTTTAAAAATTCCTTAGAATCTATTGAATTAGTTTAAAATCATTAAAATCATTTCCTTGATATCTATTAAAATTACTTGCAATTATTTAAATTACTTTAAATTATTTAAATTATCCTATAACTTTGAAAATTCTGAAAAATCTGTTGGTTTATTTAAAAGCATTGGGAATACCTTGAAATATTTAAAATATCTTCAAATGTCTAAAATTCTTGAAAACTCTAAAATATTTTCAATCCCTTGAAAATTTTAAAGCTCCTAAAAATTCCTTGAAATCTATTAAAATACTGTAATATCTTTAATATCCTTTACAATTTCTTTAAACCTATTGACATTTATTGAAAATATTTAAATTATCCTAAAATTTCAAAAAAAAATTTAAATCTTTGGATCTACCTTAAAATATTTAAAATCTCTTAAAATATTGGAAAGGCTTTGAAATGCCTCAGCTCGTGTGAATAAATTCCTTAAAATTTTTTGGTCAATTTTGTATCTTTTGAAACTTCCTTGGAATCCTCTTAGATATCATACAATATTTTTAATCTTTTAAAACCCCTTGAAATTATTTAAAGCTCATAAAAATTCCATGAAGTATTATAAAATCACGTAAAGTTACATGTAATCTGTTGATATATTTTTTTAATTTCTTGAAATCCCTTGAAATATTTGAATGGTATAAAATCCGTTAAAATCACAAAAAAATTATTAAGATTTTTTTTAATTCTTTTAATCTTTCAAATTTCTTAAAATCCTGGAGAATTCCTTGTGATGTTTTTAATCCTTTTACAACTTCTGAAAGCCCTTGAAATTGTGCATAAAGCTTGGAAAATTTCTTGAAATCATCCAGACTACCCTAAAGTCTTACAAATCTTTTTAACCTTTTTAAAATCTTGAACTCTATTGAAATTCTTCTTAATTTTGTAAAATATCTTACAATTCTTCAACAGATTCGAAATTTTTTAAATCTTTAGAAAAATCTTAAAATATTTGAAAGCCCCGTGAAATCATAGAAATTTAATTAAAATATTATAAAATCTCGTGAAATTTCATCAAATCTGAGGATTTTCCTTGAAATACCCTGAAAACTTTGCCCAATATAATATCCTAGAATGTATATTATATTTAAGAAGCGAAATTTTATTAGAATTGTTGAAGAGAGATTAATGTGAAATTTATTTTATTTTCATTACATAAGAATGTAAGTATTATTTGTTCATGTATGTCATTTGAGAATAGCAGAATGAAAAATATAGACATCGCAATTTTTCTAATTTTTTTAAACTTGTTACCATTTTTTCAAAATATAAATGAAGTTGTTCTTCCGTAATCATAGTTTCTTCAGTCATATCCAGATATCTATCAACTGTCTAATAACACAACTAGAAAGTTAGACCATGATTTGAATATTTTTTCTTTTGATGAAATCGAAAGTAAACAAACTGGAAAAAGTTTTATTTGTAACAGATGGTTTCACGCAGAATGCATGAAAATAGCCTGATAATTTCCTTCAGGATAGAATTTTGGTTTCATTCAATTGCCAAAAAAATAATTATCTTAAGAAATTCCTTCCCTATTTAAATTGTACTGACCTTTAAACTAATTCGAAAAAACTGTTTCGCTTTTGAAACACACTATAAACAACGTAATGAGATTTTCAGCCAAATGATAAAACTTTAACCAAGAAATATAAAGTTTTAACTAAAATTATGAATTTTCCATTGGGTAAGTTTAATTACCAGTTAACAATTAATTTAGTACACAAATTTCAATTTTTCAAGAAAATAGTTTAACTTTTAACTAAAGACATCAACTTTCAACTAAAATGATGAATCTTCAACCAAAAAAAAATAAATTTTCAACCAAATAGACGAATTTTTAACAAGCTATTTGATTTTTCAGCTAAGAAAAGATACAAAAAATGGAATGCTTATATTTTAAGTTTAAATAAATAATTTTAACAAAAAAGCCAGAATTTTTAGAAAGATAGTTAAATTTTCAACAGCAATTAAAGGAATTTCTGAACAAGTAGCTCAACGTTTAACCATAAATTGAACAATTTAAGGTCGTACTTTCGAAATTGAGCCACTTGAATTTTAATCTGTATAGGAGTGATATGCAGTCTTAAATGTTGTCAAAATGTTACAAATAAAAAATGTAAAAACCAATTAAAAACTAAGTCATTGGAGATTTAAATCAAACTTTAAAGCTAAACTAATTTTTCGCTAAATCTATTCAAATTAAATATTTCGCTTCAAATTTACATTGGAGGTATTATAAAAAATCTTTGAAAGAAATATTTAATTATGCTTGTATCAGTATCACGATTTTATGATTAATGATGAAATTTTTAAAAGACCGTTATATATTTTTCTGTCAGGTTCAATTTTAAACCAAATAAATCAATCAAAAAAATAAATTTTCAAGCAATAAGATTAATTTTCTACCAATAAAGATAAATTTTTGATAAAATATATGTATTTCAAATTTTAAACAAAAAGCTTAATTTTCAACTAAAAGGAGAAATCTTTAATAAAAAAATGAATTTTCAACCAAGAGGATTAATTTTTAAAAAAACGAACTCTCAACTAAAAAAGGTAATTTTTAAAAAAATAGGCAATTTTTTAACGAAAGAGATGAATTTTCAACTACTATAATGATGAATCTATAATAAAAAAATTTAATTTGAACGAAATGGTTGAATTTTCCACCAAAAAGATGAATTTTCTACCAAGGATGAAATAATTTTATTTTCAGTTTAAAGGACTATTTTTGAACAAGAACAAAATTAATATTTAACAAAATAGTTAAGTTTGTTACCAATAAAAAAAATTTTTACATAATACTCGAATTTTCAACTAAAAAAGGTAAATTATAAACCAAAACAGAAGGTTTTTAAATTAAAATCATGAATTATAAAGAGTTGAATAAAAAATGAATAAAAAAAAATAGTTGAATCTGTAACAAAAAAATTTAATGTTTGATATTTCAAGCAAAAAAAGACAAATTTTCAACAAAATAATTGAAAATCTTTGATAAAAAAATATTACTTTTCAACTAAGCAGTTGCATTTGTAGACAAAAAAGATTAAGTTTCTATGACAACAGATAAATTAAAAAAAAAATTTCTGACAAGACAGATTTTTCAGTCAATAAAGAAAAGAGTTTTAACCTAAAAGACGAATTTTCAACAATTTGTGAACAAAATTTAGGTTCACGAAATAAAAATCTCGAATTTCCGTTTGCAGGAATGAAAAACCGAGACATCGTGCAAAAAATCAGAAAAATAAAACGATAAAAATCAGGTCGTCTAGTCACTAGGGTGTCTTAAAAAAGCAATGTTTCTTTCATGACGCAACCCTCAAGCTTGTTTCATTTTGTGAAAAAATATATTCGCATTTTTCTTTTCTTCATAAAATAATTTTGTACAGTGATCCTGGGGCCCCTAACAGTCCCAGAATGATTAAAAGGATTAATCATTTTTAATTTTCGTAAATATATTGTTTACCAGGAAATATGACTAACGGTATCATACATTCAAAAAAAATAATTTGACCCAATCAGACCAAACATTTTATATATTAATTATAAATATCATATTTTAAACTCTAAAAGTTATAAAGGGTAGTTTTCGACGCTTATATTTACGAAAATTAACAATAATTAATTATTTTGATCATTTCGGGACAGCTTAGGGCCCCAGAAACATAATTTAAAATTATTTTAAGAAGAAAAGAAAAACATGCATTAATTTTTTCACCAAGTAGAACAAGTTTGGCAGGTGCATCGCAAAAAAAAAACACTGTGTCTGAATGAATCCGGAAAGTATTTTGCGGATTTGTACTTTAAAGAGATTAAAATTTTAAACTTGAGTACAAGGCTTCGGTTCGATTTTCTCGATGACCCGTAAACCACTTTGGCTTCTGCTCACCGAAACTCTTGCAGTAGTTCCAAGCGATAAAAAAAATTATCGCTGAGTGTTCGTCCCTGTAATCATTTCGATGTAACGGTCCGACGGTCGTGTTGCCACCCGAGTTTTGATCGGGTTATGAGCCCCCGCTGTTAGTTACATTTTTTTTCAAAATTATCTGCCTTCATTTATTTTTTTCTTCCAGAATTAGAAACAACCACATATTTATAATATGTTCTATTGTTAATTTAAGAGCGTGCTTCTTTTTATTAATTTAACAATTATAATCATTGATAAATATTAAACAATACTGGACGTTTTTCAAGGATAAAAAACTTCCTTCTGTTCCGTTTGAATATAAGTTTTTATTATGTTCGTTCTGAGTTTCCAATTTCAAAAATGGTGTCATCCAAAAAATTATTAGATGAATTTGTCAAATAAGACGATCCTTCTATCAAAAGAAATGAATTTTCAAATAAAAAGAACGAATTTTTATTCAAGAAAGATTTTTTATTCAATAAAAATTGAATTTTCAACTAAAATAAAGATTTTCCACTCAGCAAGATTAATTTTCTACCGAAAAGGATTAATTCTCGACAAAATACATCCATTTTTAAGCAAATAGTTAAATTATCAACTAAGACACTGAATAGTTTGTAAAATGGATATGATGTTAGTCTAAATTTTATTTAAACAATTTGTAATTTATATTTTTTCTTTTCTAATTTTTTTGAACGAAATGGTTGAATTTTTAAACAAAAAACGCAATGTAACAAAGAAAATATTTTCAGTTTTAATGAAAATCATCAGTTTCAATAAACCGAAAAAGACTAATTTGCAACCAAATATTTTAAATCTCAAACAAAACAGGCTAGTTTTCAACCAAATAGTTGCAGTTTTTCCCCAAAAAATTGATTTTCTAAAAAAAAAAGTTGAACAAAAAATAAATATTTTTAAACCAAAAATTTAAATTTTCAGAAAAATAGTTATCGAAAGAAATTAATTTTTAACGGTACATTTGCATTTTTAACCACAAAAGGTGAAAAGTAGAATCTTCAATCCAGAAGTTTAACTTTCTACCAAAAAGACAAATCTTCAAAAATTACAAAAATTTTTGAAACTAAAAAGTTTGAGCAATGAATATATTTTTAGTCCAAATTTTATTGTAATAATTTTTAGTTAATATAATTTTCGTTTATAAATTTTTTTGAACGAAATACTTCAAGTTTTTAATTAAAAAAGACCAATTAAAAAAAAAGAAGTATTTAATTTTCATTGAGTACAGTGGTTTTTTTAATAAAAAAGATGAAGTTTTTTACAGAAAGAGATACAATTTTTAACAAAATAATTCAAAAAAAAAAAAAAATTAAGTCAAGAAAAAAATGTAATTAAGTATTGGGATTTTCAAGCCAAAAATAAAACAAAACAGTAGAATTTTTAATCTAGAATTTTCAACAAAATAGTTTAATTTGAAACCAAAAAATAATTTTTTTAAATAAAAAAGATGATTTTTTAACAATGAATTCAATAATGGACTTTCTAACTGAAAATTGTAAACTTTCAATTAAAAATAATTGAATTTTTGTATTAGGTTCTATTAATCAGTTTTTGTGTTTAAGTGAAAAAATGAGAAAAAAGGGAAAAGACAGCGAAAGCTGCAATAAATGAGGGACGACTGAAAAATCCTACAAAAATTGGAAAATTCCTTAACAATTAAATTCTCAACAGTTCATAACATTATCGTATTTTAAAATTCATGTCAGAAAATGTCCGAATTATAAAATATCCGAACTAGAAAATTCCCGAATTTAAACAATTCAAATTTTTAAATCAGGAAAGTCATTAAATTATTACAATGAAAATGATATCACAATGAAAATTTTTATTTATAAAAAAAGTTTAATTGTTTATATTCGGGACTTTTCTAGTTAGGATATTTTATAATTCGTCAATTTTATGTCGGAAAGTTTATTATTCGAGAATTTTCTAATTAGGAAATTTTACATAGTCGGTAATTTTATTTTTCGGATTTTCCAGTCGTCCTATTGACGAATAGGAATTTTGATAATTTTTAGACTAAGTAATAATATTTGCAATAAACATTCAAGTTCATTTTTAATACTTAAGACATTTTATGATACTATTTTGCCAGTATTTAAAAAAGTTGGAAACATTATTTACAATATTTTTTTATCTGTAAAGTGAGTCCGCGGCCTGATATCAGGAAAATTTACATTAACTCATACTAAGTTGGTCTTGTGCAGATAATCTAATATCTAATCATTGTCCAGTAATCTTTGAAAAAAAGATTTTGGATAATATGAAACTTTAAAATATTACGAAAGTCGTTGGTATGCGTACTTCCATCGACTTTCATAATTACCTGGCTCTGATGAATTTCGAATGACGGGAAAGGAAATAAGTTTGGAAACTCGCTTGTAGAGAAAGTTTCCTCTATTTTTATTTTCATCAAACATGAAGAGCACTAATGAAATGTCATTTTTCATCTATCGTACTTTGAAAGTGGTATTCGAAACAAATATAAAATTACGAAACTGATATTTAGAACCGGTTAAATATAGATCTTTTTTCTCGAGTAGATTTTCATATCTTTTTCTTCTACTCATCAGTGTTTTTAAGCTTTAAAAATACTTTCTACTCCGCCTTCCAATATACTTATTATAATATTATACCTGACATAACGATTATACGCTTCTGGACTCTGAGGAACCGGTTTCAGTGTGAAGCTTTCTTTTTTTCTTCGGGGTTCTCAGCCCAAATAAAGTTTCGGGAATTCAATTAAATTAGACTTAAAAGTGCATCAGTGATAATGTGGCAACCAAGTTACACTCATTTCGATTGGCGTGCTGCTGTATTATCATTGTTTATTCGTGATAGGCGATATATAGGATCGGATTACAAACGAAGTTGTGTCAAGTTCCTAGCAGAATGAAAAAAAAATCGAAATTTTATCCAGGAAGAAATTCATACTCTTATTATGCTAAAAAAATGTCCTCTATAAATAAGAGTAAAATGAAAGACTATTTTATTATACAGGTTTTGTCTGCTCATCTGTGAAACCTGAAATTGTCAGGGAATTTTTATGTATGTAGCTGAAAAACCCTGCAAATGGCAGGGATTTTTTCTTTCATGTAAGGAAATTTTTCGAGAGCCGGCTTAATTTTTTTTGTTTTAATTTTTACTGGATTTAAAAATTTATTTTACATTTTTTTTAGTTAAAAATTCAAATATTTGGTTGAAAACCCAAATATGTGGTTGAAAACCCAAATATTTGATTAAAAATATATATCTTTCTGTATAAAATAATTTTGTTATTAAAATGGAACTGTGTGCTAAGAAATTCATTTGTTTCAGTAGAAAATGAACCATTTTGTTGAAAATTGAACTGTTTTATAGAAAATTCGTATTTTCAATTCGAAAATTAAAAAATTTGGTTGACAGTTTATGTATTTTGTTAAAAACTCATATTTGTTAGTAAACGAAAATATTATTCGTTTTTAATTTAAATCTTTTTTTTAATATCAACAATATTTTAAACTGACAATTCAACTATTTTGTGATTGGTTTACAGAAAATTCAACGATTTGTTATCAAATTTGACGATTTGGTACAGAATTAAACTATTGTGTTGAAAAACTGTATTTTCTATAGAAAATTAATCTCCTTTGTTGAAAATTCGACCATTTAAACCTATTTTTAATCATTAATTTTTTTTTTGAAAATTCTTGTTTTCTCGTAAAAAATTGATTATTGGTTGAAAATTGAACTATTTGTTTGCAAATTTATATCTTTCTATGGAAATTTAATGTTTTTTCGTTAAAAATGATACTGTATGATCAAAATGATTTTTTTCCGATGAAAAATTAACTATTATGTTGAAAATGTACATTTTCAGGTTCAAATTTAAACTGTTTCATAGAAAATTCTTTTTTTCGCCTCGAAAATTCAACAGTTTGGTTGAAAATTCAACTTTGTTATTATACAATTCTTAATTTTTTATTACGAATGCAACTGTTTAGTTAAAAGTTAATCTGTTTTGGTTGGGGATTAAACTAATTTGTTGAAAAGTCGTCTTTCTTGGTTGAATGAAATATTTTGATTTATATTTAAATATTTTTTGTTTATATGTCAACTATTACATTTTTCGTTGATGGTTCATATTTTTAGTTGAATTCAAATATTTTCGATTGAAAACTAAAATCTTTTTTGGCTGCAATATCAGCTGTTACATTTTATAGTGTCCAACCTTTGTATTGAAGATTCAACTACTGGGTTGAAAAATGTGGTCATTTGTTAAATATTCACTTCTTCTGGTTAAAAATTAATTTTTCCAAAGAAAATTGAACTAGTGAAGTTGGAACAAAATTATTTTTAACATAATACCTGAAGACGTGTTATTAGTCCAGTCAGTTAAGACAAGACTATAAATCAGCCCAATCAACAAATTCAATAAATGTATTAGTCCAGTCAGTTAAGACAAGATTATAAATCAGTCTAACCAACAAATGCAAGACATTTTATTAGTCCAGTCGGTTAAGACGAGACTATAGATCAGTGCAACCAACAAATTGAAGACATTTTAATAGTCCAGTCAGTTAAGACAAGATTATAAATCAGTCCAACCAAGATAAGAAAAACATGTTATTAGTCCGGTCGGTTAAGACGAGACTATAAATCAGCCCAACCAACAAAGGCAACACATTTTATTAGTCCAGTCGGTTAAGACACGACTATAAATCAGATCAACCAACAAATTCAATAAATGTATTAGTCCAGTCAGTTAAGACAAGACTATAAATCAGTCCAACCAACAAATTAAAGTCATTTTATTAGCCCAGTCGGTTAAGACGAGACTATAAATCAGTCCAACCAAGATAAGCAAGACATTCTATTATTCCAGTCGGTTAAGACGAGACTATAGATGAGTCCAACCAACAAAGGCAAGACGTTATTGGTCCAGTCAGTTAAGCAAAAATTATAAATGAGTTCAACCAACAGGGGCAAGACATGTTATTAGTCCATTTGGTTAAGACAAAATTATAAATCAGTCCAACCAACAAAGGCAAGACATGTTATTGGACCAGTCGGTTAAGAAGAGACTGTAGATCAGTCCAACCAACAAATTCAAGACATTTTATTAGCCCAGTCGGTTAAGACGAGACTTTAGATCAGTCAAACCAACAAATTCAAGACATGTTATTGGTCCAGTGAGTTAAGACAAGATTATAAATCAGTCCAACCAAGATAAGCAAGACATTCTATTAATCCAGTCGGTTAAGACGAGACTATAGATGAGTCCAACCAACAAAGGCAAGACGTTATTGGTCCAGTCAGTTAAGCAAAAATTATAAATGAGTTCAACCAACAGGGGCAAGACATGTTATTAGTCCATTTGTTTAAGACAAAATTATAAATCAGTCCAACTAACAAAGGCAAGACATGTTATTGGTCCAGTCTGTTAAGACGAGACTATAGATTTCCAACCAACATATTCAAGCCATTTTATTAGTCCAATCGATTAGGACGAGACTATAGATCAGTCCAATCAACAAATTCAAGACATTTTATTAGTCCAGTCGATTAAGACGAGACTGTAGATCAGTCCAACCAAGATAAGCAAGACATGTTATTAGTCCAGTCGGTTAAGACGAGACTATATAACAGTCCAACCAACAAATTCAAGACATTTTATTAGTCCAGTCGATTAAGACGAGACTATAAAAATATTAGTAAAATTGCACACATGTCAAGTGTCTGAAATTGAATTTAACGACAATGAGACTGCGCCCGCACGAAACTATTATTTTCAGGCATGAAAAATCAGGACAGAGAAAAAAAAATCAGAAATCAGGATGTGTGGTCAACCTAGCCCTGATTAATCATCCAAATTTATTCTCTTCATGTTCGTCAGGTTTGAAAGCACCTGGCACCTGTAATTTGAATGGAAATTTCGGTCTGAGACTGAAATAAAAGAGAGCTAGAATTTGAATTTTTGGGTCGGTGCTCGTCTTCTGATTGGGGTTCGAGGACGACTAATCGGCATACCTTCGAGGCCACGTCAGGCTTGGCCATTGGGGAGAATTCAGAGAGTATATTAGTAGGACATGAGGAAAATACCAGGCAGGGCTGCTAATAGTAATAGCATCGAGTCGAGTGGTCAGACGGCATTGACCGCACGAGGTTTTGTCCGCTGGCCAGCCCGTGCGGTCATTGAATTCGCACTCTTCCCAACTCTTCCTAACTCTTCCGTTCACTAACGAAACGGACCTTCAGGCCGACTTTTGGGTGGTACCAAATTAGGTACACCCGAGTAATTGGTCGTCAGGAAACATAAGATATGGTCAGCCAAAGATTTGCGAGCACCCGAAAAAATCGAGATACGGCTACCTACCCTAAAAGTTACCCTAATTGGCCTAAAATCTAAAACAGCACTATTTATTACATCATTCGACTTTTTTCTTCTCTGAAAATTAAAAACTTTTTATTCATTAATACAATCCTGGGTCAAATTTATGAGAATTCTTAACTTATTTTAATATACAATAAATATAATTAATTGCAAATAGAAATTAAATCTACTTTCTTATAAATAATTTTATGCACCGAAATCAGAGCATGAAAAATATTCATTTTTAGTTAAAAATGCATTTGTATGGCAAAACAATTTTTTTTGTGGAAAATGATAAATGTTATTAAAAATTTAAATTATTTGGTTGAAAATTAAACTAATTTATAGAAAACTCTTATTTTCAGCTCGAAAATTCAACAATTTGGCTAAAAATGTATGCATTTGTTTCAACATTCATCTTATATCGTTAAATCCAACTATTTTTCGTTTTAAATTAAAGTATTTATTTTTTTAAATATAAACCATTTTTTTAACTTACAATTTAAATATTTTGTTGTAAAATTACATTCTAGAATGAAAAATTCAACTTTTTTTATAGAAAATTGAACTTCTTGGTTAAAATATGAACTATTTGTTTCAAATATATGTATTTTGATGAGAATTTATCTTTTTTGTAGAAATTTAATTTTTTTTAATTGAAAATTCAACTATTTGTGACAAATTTATCTCTTTCTGTATAAATTTAATGTTTTTTGGCTAAAAAAGCTACTATATGATAAAAAATAAATTTTTTTCGGTGGAAGATTAACTATATTGCTAAAAATCGAACTTTTTTTCGTTTTCAATGTAAACCCGTTTTTTTGAACTATACAAAAATTTAACTGAAAATGTAACTATTTTGTTGCAAATACACATTTTAGAGTTGAAAAATCAACTGTTTGTTATAGAAAATTTAAGTTTTTTTAAAAAAATCAGCGATTTGGTATAAAATTAAACGATTAGGTACAAAATTAAACTATTGTGTTTTCAGTAACCAAAACTTACTCTAAAAAGATCAGTTTCGAATAAAAAATAATTAACTTTCAGCCAAAAACAGGCAATGTTCAACTAAATTGTTATATTTTTAGGTAAGGAATTAACTTTTAAATAAAATATTAAATATTACAACAAGAAAATTAATTTTTTAAATGTCTATCAAAAAAGATACATTTTCTATTAAAAACAACATAGTGAAATTTTAGTTCAACAAATTTAATTTTCTGTTTAACTAATCTAAAGCAACTAATTTTCAAAGAAAGAAATTAATTTTCATTTAAAAAGATTAATTTGTTTTAACAAAATACATGAATTTTCTGCGAAATTTTGAATTTTTATTTGGAATTTACAAACAAAGAAAATAATTTTTAGCCAGAAAGGTGAGTTAGTCACCAACAAGATTAATATTCTACCACAAAAGGCAAAGGTTTAATAAAATAATGAAATTTGCACTCAAACCATTGAATTTTCAAATAAGAAGATAAATGTTAATCGAAATAAGGAATAATTACATTTTCAGTTAGCAAAATTAAATTTCAATAACAACAACAAATTTTCAACAAAATAGTTAAATTTTGAACCAAATTTTTTTAAAATTTGCTGTAAAATTACCATTTTGAATTTTTATTAACAATAAAGTTAATTGTGCTGGTATCAAATATAAATTGAAATAATGTTGCATGCGTTTTTCTTGATTAAATAAAATGTTCCATATTTCTTACTTTTAAACGTCATAAATAAAATTTTGATACAAAAATAAAATAATTTAAGACATATATATGTGTGAGAAAATATGCCCAGAAAACGTGTTAAATGGAATCTTATAAAAAATTAGAAACAAATTCAAATAGTCGAATTTAATTCTACTTTGATAAATAGTTCTTCTCGAATTACATTTTATATGTAATTTTTATGTTTGTGAAATGTTAAAAAAATATTTAAAGTACGGCTTCGAGTCTCACCACACGTGGTGAGAGCCATTTTTGCTATAGGAAAAAGAATCTGTTAATTTTAAAGAATTTTAAGTAAATAAATAAAGATCGGTGTCATTCATATTAAATAAAGGGAAATTAGTAATATTATAATGCTCTAAAAGCATAAATGAAAGGAATAAAATTGAAAAAAGTGCATGTCTTTTTAAAGAATGAGTCAGAAATTAGGGATCCAGAGTGTTCGAAAACGCCAGCGAATAAGAGTCAGAACTGAAAGCTCTGAACAGTTATTTCGGGCTGCTTTGTTCATCCGCGTTGACATGTATCTTACTTACTATCTTACTATCTTACCCTTGGAACAAGAATCTAGCATCCAATGTCGATTTTTACGTTTTCTCCACACTATTTCCTCAAAAATATCGAAAAGATATTTAAAGATATAGTTTTTAAATTATTCAAAATTATTTAAAAATAGAATATGCTACTGCGAGTAGGGAATTTGTTTGTTTGTTAATTTACAGAATTAAATTTCACAGATGATTTCAATCTTTAAGATTTAAATTAAAAATATTATTATGTAATATTTTAATTGTTGATCTTAGGTTTATTGACCAGGGAATATTTATTATTAATTTTAGATGTTTATTTTGTTTGTCTGCTGGTCTATATCAATATTTTAATAATATTGATATAGACCAGTAGACA